>JACEEZ010009020.1:0-7500 GCA_016584305.1 Chionoecetes opilio
ACACACACACACACACGCGACGCCATGTCGCTTCCGTGGTGAAGTGGCTAGCATGCCTAGTTACGAATCTGCGGTCCCTGTTTCGAATCCTGGCCAGGGCAAGTCGGCGACCAGCCAAGACAGCTATTCATCCTCCCTATCTGGGTTGATAAATGGGTACCTGGGGAAATCTGGGGAAGGTAACTGTTGTAACCCGGATGTCACACTAGCCCTGTGTCCCGGGGTAACGGGTCGTCACCCACCACAGGCTCAAAGGCTAATGCGACGGAGATGAGCACCGAGGCCACGCGCAGCATAGCGTATGCCCCCATCTTTACCTTTACCTTACACACACACACACACACACCACACACACACACACACACACACACACACACACACACACACACAGATGGGCGGGGCGTGTGTACGTATCCAGACCACTTCGACCTCCTCACCTTCGGCCGCCCATACCTACACCCACGCCCTCTCTCTCTCTTTCTCTCTTTCTCTCTTTCTCTCTGGTCGCCTTTGTCCCAGTTCGTGTGGTCCGTTTTTAATGCCTTTCTCTCACTCACTCTCTCTCTCTCTCTCTCTCTCTCTCTCTCTCTCTCTCTCTCTCTCTCTCTCTCTCTCTCTCTCTCTCCTCTCTCTCTCTCTCTCTCTCTCTCTCTCTCTCTCTCTCTCTCTCTCTCTCTCTCTCCGCTAATTGGTCTCAGTCTGGAAAATGATAGAAAGAAACTGGAAGGAAGCTGGAAAAAGAAAGAAAAGTGTTCAGTCTTTAATTGTGTGTGTGTGTGTGTGTGTGTGTGTGTATGTGTATGTGTAGTGTGTGTGTGTGTGTTGTGTGTGTGTGGGGTGTGTGTGTGTGTGTGTGTGTGTGTTATCTAAATTTGCTTGCTTGTTCCCTTCTTTCCTTTTTCTCCTCCTCCCTACCCCTCCTCCTCCTCCTCCTCCCCTCCTCCTCCTCCTCCTCCTCCTCCTCCTCCTCTCCTCTTCCTCAGTACTTAACATTATGTCCGGTTCTGGTAGAGGTAATTGCCCGCTCCTTGGGGGCCTTCTCCCTTCCTCCTCCTCCTCCTCCTCCTCCTCCTCCTCTTCCTCCTCCTTTCCTCCCCTTCCTCCTCCTCTTTCCTTCTCCCTTCCACCTCTTGAGTACTTTCCACTTGTCCTTTCCTCCCATTTTTACTTTCATCCTGCCGTTTCTCTCTCTCCCTCTCTCATCCTCCCCCTCTCTCCTCTCTCTCTCTCCTCTCCTTCTCTCTCTCTCCTCTCGTCTCTCCTCCTCTCTTTTCTCTCTCTTTCTCTCTCTTTCTTTCTCTCTCTTTTCTTTCTTCCTCTCTCTCCCCTCTCTCTCTCGCTCTTCCTCCACTTCTCCCTCTCTCTCTCTCTCTCTCTCTCTCTTAGGTTTTTCTTCCTTCGTCTTCCCTTTCTCATTTCCTACTTTCCTCTTTCTACGTTTTTCATTCCTTTTCCATTACTGTCTTCTTTCTTCTCTTTCTTTTCTTCTTCGTATCTCCTATCTCCTCCCTTCTTATCTCTGTCTTTCATTGCCTCTTTCTTTCTTTCTTTTCCTTTCTTCCTTTCTTATTCCTTCGTTCTCCTTGATTTCCTGTTTTCCTTTACCATTTCCTTCCCCTTTTCCTCTTTCATTTCTCTTCCTTCCTTTCCTTTACCTTCCTGTGTCATTCTATTCATTCCTTTCTTTCCCTCTTCTCTCTTCCTCCTTTCCATTCCATTCCTCCTCCTCCTTACATTCCCTTTCATTCCTCCTCCTCTCCTTCACTCTGCCCTTCCATTTCTCCTCCTTATCCTTCCCTCCGCCCTTCTTTCTCTTTCCCCCTTCCTTTCCCCTTCCATTCCACCTCCTCATCCCTTCCCCTACCTTTCCTTTCCCTTTCATTCCTCCTTTTCCCACCACTGACCTGCCCTTCTTCCCTTCCATTCTTTTCCCTCCCTTCCCTCCCAACCCCTTCCATTCCTTCTCTTCCTCATCCTTCTATTCCCCCTGCTCCGCCTTTCCTTTCCATCCCTCACCCCTTCCCTTTCCCAGCCCCGCCCTCCTTCCCTTCCCTGCCCCTCCGCCCTTCCTTCCCTGCCTCGCCCTTCTTCCCTTTCCCTGCCCCTTCTCTTCCCTGCCCCTCTGCCCTTCCTTCCCTGCCTCGCCCTTCTTCCCTTCCCTGCCCCTTCCCTTCCCTGCCCCTCTGCCCTTCCTTCCTTGCCTCGCCCTTCTTCCCTTCCCTGCCCCCTTCCCTTCCCTGCCCCTCTGCCCTTCCTTCCCTGCCTCGCCCTTCTTCCCTTCCTTGCCCCTTCCCTTCCCTCGCCTCGCCCTTCCCTCTGAGTAAACACGAAAACAAGACTGAAAAAGGACAACCCATCTTCTTCATCTACAAAGTGCGCAACAAAAACAGCAACAGCAACAGCAAAAACAACAGCAACAGCAAAAACAACAGCAACAGCAAAAACAATGATCACAACACCACTCCCAATATTGCTTCTAATGTTTTTGCTACTATTACTGCCGCTTACACTGTTTCTACATTTTCTGCTGCTACTATTACTACATTACATTACTACAACAGCAACTATTACTACTTATGCTACTACTACTACCACTTTTACTACTTTTATTACAACAACAACTCCTACTACTACTTCAACTACTTCTACCACTACTACTACTACACTACTACTACTACTACTACTACTACTACTACTACTACTACTACTACTACTACTACTACTACTCATATTCCAGAACCATATTAAAAAAAACAATATGTAACACGACACACACCAAGCAAAACAACAACAACAACAAGGACATAAATAGAACTGTAAATCAACTACAAGCAAACAAACAAACAAACAGATACACAATTCCAGCACAAAGGGAATCGGAATGACCTCTCCTCCTCCTCCTCCTCCTCCTCCTCCTCCATCTCCTCCTCCTTTTATTATTGCTTTCTACTTTGTCTCCTCTCTTTCCTCCTCTTCGTATAAATTCAAATAATTAATAAAAAATAGAACAACAAAATATTTCAACTCTCTCTCTCTCTCTCTCTCTCTCTCTCTCCTCTCTCTCTCTCTCCTCTCTCTTCCTCTCTCTCTCTCTCTCTCTTCTCTCTCTCCTCCTCTCTCTCTCTCTCTCTCTCTCTCTCTCTCTCTCTCTCTCTCATACACTTCCCTTTTTACTCCAATTATTATTTTTTACCATTATTATTATTATTATTATTATTATTATTATTATTATTATTATTATTTTATTATTATTATTGTTTGTTTGTTTGTTTATTCACGTTTGTTTCTCAGTGTTATTCTTTTTGCGTTGATCTCGTTTCCATTAGTAAATCCAGGTTGTGATCCGTCGCTTTCCGTGTTTGCGAAGGCGAGGGTCGGGGATGAAGGGGGGGAAGAGGGGAAAGGGAGAAAGGAGGCGAGGGGAAGATGGATTTAATAGGAAGAGGTCATCAACTTTATTACATCGTACACACACACACACACACACACACACACACACACACACACACACACACACACACACACACACACACACACACACACACACACACACACACACACCACTGACACACACACACACACACACACACACACACACACACACACACACACACACACACACACACACACACACACACACACACACACACACAGTTTAGTTTAGTTTGTTTATTGACAAAAACATTACAATAACATAGGAAATAAACATAGTTTACATTATTTTGTCCAAATAATATTTTTTACTTTAAGCTTCAGAAATTGGAGTTACGTTATTGCAAGCAGACGACTCAAGAATATAATTTCAAAATATCGTAAATAAAACTACACAATTATTTTGCATTGTCATTGCAATCCATCAGATTATTCATACTTGTGAATTTCAGCATAGTGTATTTTTGTCTTACGTTAAGTGATACAGGACATCTTAACAACACATGTTCTGCTGTTTGTACAGCATTACTATTACATGTACACAGGCGCATCTCTGGTGGTGTCCTGCTCCATCTACCTGTTTCTATCTTCAGACTGTGGGACTTAACACGTAGTCTTGTAAATGATTGACGTTGATAGTCAGGAATAAACTCCTTAGTGGTGTGAACCTGATGTAGTGAAAGTGTGGGGTTAAGAACCAGATCTGTAAACAGTGAATTTGGTTGAATCTTGTTTTTCTCTGATATATGTTTTTACCTTGTCTAAAGGATCAACACTGGTTATGTTGCAATGTGTGCGAGATAAATCTGTAGCCTGCTGTGTTGGCCTGGTGACACAATTCATATATCCTGAAAAAGGGTTCATCTGAATTACTAGCGTGAAGTTTCGTTTTCTCTCTCACACACACACACACACACACACACACCAGAGGTGGGCGAGAGCGATACTTAGTGCGATACTGCGATACTATCGCACCGCCAAAATAGTATCGCAGTATCGCAGTATCGCAGTATCGCATAAGGCATCAAAGTAGCGGAGTATAAGTATCGCAACTCAAGCATCGCTTAAATTTCCCGCGATACTTTAAAAGGCGACCTTTATATTTTAATAAAATGTCAGTTTAAAAATAAATATATTACAATGTTTTAATGTGCCTTAACTGTAGTTTAAGTCAAATAGATCTTTTTTTGGCTAATACAGTGTTTTCTTAGGTAGCAAAGTATCGCAAAGCTAAATTTTTGGTATTGCAGTATCGCTGCGATACTATCGCTTTAAGAAAAATGTATCGGTAGCGGAGTATCGCAGTATCGCGAATCGTTTTAAGAAAATCCAAAAAATTAGCGGAGTATCGCGTATCGAACTAGCGAGAAAAAAGTATCGCAGTATCGTTATCGCACTACCAAAAAAAAGTATTGCGCCCAACTCTGACACACACACACACACACACACATACACACACACACACACACACACACACACACACGCACACGCACACGCACATACACGCTAGTCTTGCATAAATAATAAGAAATACAACCTTGCTTTTTTGTGCGTGTGTGTGTGTGTGTGTGTGTGTGTTAACCCCCCCCCCCCCCCCTTCCTATCCTAAATCCATTATCCACTATCTCAAAGAGAAGGGGAAATGGGAGGGGAGGGGGGAGGGGAAAAGGGGGAGGGTAATAAATTTAGTGGCCTAAGTTTCCCCTCTTATCCGTCACTCCCTAAATCAAGATGTCACATTGGAGGGGAAAAATGGAGGGATGGAGAGAAAAATGGTGGGTGGAGTGGAAGGAAAAAAAGTAGGAGGAAAGGAGACTAAATGGTGGAAGAGGTGGAGAGAAGAAATGGTGGAGGAGTGGAAGAAAAAACAATTGGAGGAAAGGAGACTAAATGGTGGAAGAGGTGGAGAGAAATGGTGGAGGAGGGGAGAGAAAAAAAATAGGAGGATAGGAGACTAAATGGTGGACGAGGTGGAGAGAAAACATGGTGGAGGAGTGGAGAGAAATAAATAAATCAGGAGGAAAGGTGGATAAATGGTGGAAGAAGTGGAGAAAATAAATGGTGGAGTGGAGGAAAAAAAAAGGAGGAAAGGAGACTAATTGGTGGAAGAGGTGGAGAGAAATGGTGGAGGAATGGAGATAAAAGTTGGAGAAATTAAAAAAAGAAGTGGAAAGGTGGAGGAAAAGGTAGAGAACACAATGGACGGATAGAAAAAAAGGGAGAGAGAGGAAATGTTAGAAAAAAGGGAGAGAGAGGAATTGTTAGAAAAAAAGGGAGAGAGAGGAAATGTTAGAAAAAAAGAGAGAGGAAATGTTAGAAAAAAGGGAGAGAGGAAATGTTAGAAAAAAGGGAGAAAGAGAGAAAAATAGAAAATAATGAATTAGAATAGAAATAGTTGAAAAGTTGAAAAATATTAAATGAGTGGAGAAGAGAAAAGGAATGGAGTGGAAGATAGCAAGTGGAGGAAGAGAGAGAGAGAGAGAGAGAGAGAGAGAGAGAGAGAGAGAGAGAGAGAGAGAGAGAGAGAGAGAGAGAGAGAGAGAGAGAGAGAGAGAGAGAGAGAGAGAAAGGAAACCATACTATGCCCTCTCCTCTCTTTCTCCACTTCTTCTCTTCGTCTTCTTCTCTTCTTTGTCAACTAATCCTCCTCCTCCTCCTCCTCCTCCTCCTCCTCCTCCTCCTCCTCCTCCTCCTCCTCCTCCTCCTCCTCACACTACACGTCACTACAGCCCCGAGTAAACGGTCACTACTACAACTTTTGACCTGTGACGGGCTGTGGTTCAGTAAGGGCCCTGTCAGTTAGTGACCACCATCGGGATTTATATACCAGGGGTCACTGCTGCAGGGGGCATTGAAGTGCACGGCGTCCTACTTGGAAAGTGCACTACCGCAGTGGATTGAAACGGAGCTGGGGCCTGATTGACTGCTGCCTCCCAAGAAAGCGCCAGGCAAGGCTGCCGCACCACCCCTGAACTTCCACACTGAGCCTACACCAACACTACATTAGACCTCATAACACACACAGATAGCCCCGAGTTAACGGTTACCACTACTACTCTCGACCTGTGACGGGCTGTGGTTCAGTTAGGGTCCTGACAGTTAGTGACCACCATCGGGATTTAAGGTACCAGGGGTCACTGCTGCAGGAGGCATTGAAGTGTACGGAGTCCTACATGGAAAGTACACAATCCGCAGTGGATTGAACGGAGCTGGGGCCTGATTGACTGCTGCCTCCCAAGAAAGCGCCAGGCAAGGCTGCCGCACCACCCTTGAACCTCCACACTGTGTTCACACCATTACAAAACACACATAACATGACCTATCTATCAAGCACTAAACCTACCCCCGCAAACTAGTAGTAGTTAGCCATAGATTACAGCTTTCAACTTTCCTCACAAATTCCATGCAGTTTTTCTATATTGCATGGTATCACTTCTTTTCCGGCCAGCTTCGGCTGGAGGGATGGGTGGGTGGGGAGGAGCCTTCTACTTCCTATCCTTTCTCTCTTATTATCTAGTTAGTGTAGTGTAGTTAAAGCAAACAGCCTTGTAAGGACCTATCGGTCTGTTGCTGTTTGTGTTTCCTTTGTATTCCCTTTGTATTCCTCCTTAATTTTCCGCTGCGTAGATGAAGAGTTACTATGAAGATGAGGGGAAAGGAGGAGAGGGGAGGGAGGGGAGAAGAGTCAAGGGTTTTAAGAAGGGGAGAAAGAATGAGAAGAAGAAGAGGGGAGAGGGGGGATGATCTTAAGCGCAAAATCCAGTTACTCTCCTCCTCCTCCTCTCCTCCTCCTCCTCCTCCTCCTCCTCCTCCTCCTCCTCCTCCTCCTCCTCCTCCTCCTCCTCTCCAAGCCAACTCTTCAGAGGAGCCTTCAACTTTACTATTCTTTTACCTTTAACACGTAGAAACTATAGTGGTAGAAAGTAGTCACACAGGCAGCCTCGTTTATCTCAGTAGGGCTGTTACTGTCTGTTCTTCCTTTGTATTCTTCCTCCTCTTCCTATACTCCTCCTCTTCCTCCTCCTTCTCCTCCTCCTATACCTCCTTCTATTCCTCCTCCTGTTCACA
>JACEEZ010009020.1:17500-22500 GCA_016584305.1 Chionoecetes opilio
CATTTAACACAAAAAATTTAGTTTTAGACTGATTCACTATCATGCCGTACTCTAGACAGTACTCCTGTAATATTGATAATTTACTCAACATATTTCTCCGTGACGTGGCTAATAAATAGTACCGTATCATCCATCATGACAAGAACGTGCAACCACTTCAGAAATCCATCATAACACACACACACACACACACACACACACACACACACACGCACACACACACACACACACACACACACACACACCCGGGCGGAGCTGAAACATATGGGCTGTTTCCTTAAAACCCTAGCCCCTGTCCACCCAGCAGTGAATGGGTACCGGGTGTTAGCCGGGGTTTGTGACCTGGTCTCCGGGGTGGTGGCTTCGGCCAACACAAAGCACTAAGGATGAATGATAAAAATGTTGATATGGAGACGGGGCCATACGAGCATTGCTCAGGCCCTGTAAAATAAAACTAGATGAATACAACTAGATGAATATACACACACACACACACACACACACACACACACACACACACACACACACACACACACACACACACACACACACACACACACACACACACACACACACACACACACACACACACACACACGCACACACACACACCACCACACACACACACACACACACACACACACACACACACACACACACCCACACACACACACCACACACACCCACGCACCCCACACCACCCACCCACCCACCCACCCACACCACACACACCACACACACACACACACACACACCACCACACCACACGCACCCACACACACACGCACACACACACCACACCACACCCACCCACCCACCCACCCACCCACCCAACCAACCAACCACCAACCACCCCCACACCACACACACACACACACACACACACACACACACACACCACACACACACACACACACACACACACACACACACACACACACACACACACCTTATTTGTGTTGTAATTTGTTAGTATAGAAAACGAGGCGATTCGGTAATTTATCCTCGTTCACAATAATATCCTTTTAGAGAGAGAGAGAGAGAGAGAGAGAGAGAGAGAGAGAGAGAGAGAGAGAGAGAGAGAGAGAGAGAGAGAGAGAGAGAGAGAGGAAAAATACGTGCAGTGAAATTGTATGTACTTGTAAATTGTGTGCTATTTTTTTTATCGTGTGTGTGTGTGTGTGGAAGGGTATTTCTCATGTCTGTTAATAAAGTTGTTTCGTGTGTGTTAGAGAGAGAGAAAAAAAAAAAGTGAGGGGTACGTGAGTAAGATGCCACATTATAAGGAAGGAACCAGTAAATGAGGGGAAAGAAGGGGAAGGGGAAAGGCAGAAGGAAGACAGAACATAGACTTCAGATAAGGTCATGAGAGAGAGGTCAAGTCTCTCTCTCTCTCTCTCTGGGCATGTAAAGTGAACCACATTATAATTTAAACAATTTCTTCCCTTTTATCTTCATTCTCCTCTTATTCCCCTCTTATCACTTCCCCTCACTCTTGTCCTCCTTTCCCCTCTCATCACCCCATCCCTCCCCTCCCTTCCTTTTCCCTTCTTACCACTTCTCCTCACTCTTGTTCTTCATTTCCCCTCTCTCTCACTTCTCACCCCTCTCATCTCCCTCCTACCTCCTCTCTCCCTCTCCTTCACTTCCCCTCTCTCACTTCTCACCCCTCTCATCTCCCTCCTACCTCCTCTCTCCCTTTCCTTCCCCTCTTTTCATATTTCCTTCATTTTCTTCCCTTTCCTCTTTTTCTTCTTTATTTTTCTCCCTCTTTTCATATCTTTACCTTATTTTCTTCCCTTTTCTCTATCTTCTTTCTTATATATATCTTTTTATTTTCCTTTGCCATCCCTTTCTTTTTCTTTTCTGTGTCCTCTTAATTTACCCTTCCTTTCCTTTCCCCGCATCTTTATCATCGTACTTCCCTCTTTATCTTTCCACATACCTCTTCTCTCTTTCTCTTTTCCCTTTTCTCTTTCCCCTTTTCTCCTCCCCTCATTTCCTCTCTTTATCTTCATTTTTATGCCTTTAATGATCATTGCTCCCTCCTCTTTCCTTCCATCCTTGTCCTCTATCCTCCTCCTCCTCTCCTCTCCTCCTCCTCCTCCTCCTCCTCCTCCTCCTCCTCCTCCTCCTCCTCCTCCTCCTCCTCCTCCTCCTCCCCCTCTTCCTCCTCTTCTCTCAGCGTCAAATTTTTTTCTCACTCCCATAATGTCATCTCTCATTGGCCGTAAAGAGATATTGCTGAGCTTCTGAGAGGAGGAGGAGGAGGAGGAGGAGGAGGAGGAGGAGGAAGAGGAGGAAGGTTAGGACCGCTATCCAAAATTTTTCCTCCAAGAATTTCCGCCGTGTAACTTTTTCTCGAATTCAGGTACGAGAGAGAGAGAGAGAGAGAGAGAGAGAGAGAGAGAGAGAGAGAGAGAGAGAGAGAGAGGGGCGCACTTGTAAGCAGATGGAGTTCACTTGTCAGATTCTCTTTCTCCCTCACTCTTTCTCATTTCTTGGCTATCTTCTTCTTTCTTTCTTTCTTTCTTTCTCCTCCTCCTCCTCCTCCTCCTCTCCTCCTCCTCCTCCTCCTCCTCCTCCTCCTCCTCCTCCTCCTCAAGCATTAATGTTTCCTCCCAGAGAAGAAAAAATATATATGTGTGCCTTTGACTCCATATTCTTTTCCTTTTTCCTTTTATTTTTTCCCTCCCTTGTTCTACCTTTTTACCAAACGTGTCAGCATAATTTCCTCCTCCTCCTCCTCCTCCTCCTCCTCCTCCTCCTCCTCCTCCTCCTCCTCCTCCAGTATCTTCCTCAAGCCATACGAAATTGACCAAAAAAAGAGAAAGACAGTACAGGAAAAAAAAATTATGAAGAGGAGGAGGAGGAGGAGAGGAAGAGGAAGAGGAAGAGGAAGAGGAAGAGGAAGAGGAGGAAGAGGAGGAGGAGGAGGAGGAGGAGGAGGAAGAGGAGGAGGAGGAGGAGGCTCATTGGTCTGAAGGCTTAACTCGCCATATCATAATCTTTCTTAGTTCCTCTTCCCTTCCTCCTCCACACCGCCCACAGCATTTCCCCTCACTCCCCTCCACCCTCCCCTCTTTTCTCCTCACCTTCCACTCTTCCCCTCACCCTCCCCTATGTTTCCCCTCATCCTCCCCTCTTTCCCCTCCTCACCCTCCCCTCTTTCCCCTCCCCCTCCCCTCTTTCCCCTCACCCTCCCCTCTTTCCCCTCCCCCTCCCCTCTTTCCCCTTACAGCTAAAGCCTCGCTGGAAAACTAAGAAAAAGTGTAAAAGGAACGTCAGCGCCATTCTACTTGTTTCCAGAGGCCAGGAGGTTGAGGGGAAGTGAGGGGAGAGAGAGAGAGAGAGAGAGAGAGAGAGAGAGAGAGAGAGAGAGAGAGAGAGAGAGAGAGAGAGAGCATTGGTGAAGGAGTTTGAAAGTAAAGGAAGAAGAGGAGGAGGTGGAGATGATGGAAGAAGAGGAGGAGGGAGAATAAAGATGGGAGGTGGAGGAGGAGAGTAAAGGGTGGAGGAGAGGAGCACATGATAGGTGATGAGGGGAAAGGGAAAAAAGAGGGGAAGAGGAGGTAACTTAAACATGATTGAAGGGGGTAAAAAAAGGAGATTATTTGAGGGAAGAGAAAAAGGGGAAAATAAATGAAGGGGAAAAGCAGGATATGATAATTAGTAGGAAGGTGAAGAGGTAATATTAGAGGGGAAAAATGTTAGGGAAGGGGAAAGGGGTGGATTTCATGGGTGGTTTCTGGTCACTAGGAGAGGGGAGATGAGGGGAAAGAGAGG
Source organism: Chionoecetes opilio (assembly GCA_016584305.1). Taxonomy (NCBI): domain Eukaryota; kingdom Metazoa; phylum Arthropoda; class Malacostraca; order Decapoda; family Majidae; genus Chionoecetes; species Chionoecetes opilio. The sequence continues at coordinate 21,287 of JACEEZ010009020.1, forward strand.
ATAATATATATAAAGAAGTGATAAGTGAGGGGAAAAAGGGCTCGTAGGTACAATACGCATGGTTCTAATTTCCAAAGGACATACGGGTCTTCCATTTCCCCTCGGGTTGCGTGAGGAGTGGGCGTTGTCCCCTCTTTCCCCTCGGGCACGGTGTGTGTGTGATGGGGGGAGGGTGTGAGGGGAGAGCGTGGAGTCATTAAGTGATGGGAAAATGAAGGGTTGGGTGAGGGGAACTAAGGGGAAAGTGATGAGTGTTAGGTGAAGGAAAAGTGAGGGGAGATGATAGCAAAGGATCAGTTCTGAGTGTAAGTGAGGGGAAGGATGTCAAGGAGTTGTAATGAGGGGAAGTGAGGGTGATTAGCATGTGAGTAAGAGGGGAAAGGATAGTGAGTGACGTCAGATTGAAGGCAGTGAGGGGAAGGATGTTAAGGATTTGTAATGAGGGGAAGTGATAGTGATTAGCATGTGAGTAAGAGGGGAAAGGTCAGAGTGAGGGGGTGGCGACAGCTGGATGAGGGGAAATGAGGGGTGTATCAGGAGTCACTAATGTAAATGGGGACAACACTGATATGAGGGGAAAAGATGAAATGAAAACCGTGCAGAATGAAAATGAGATGTAATGAAGGTGAAATGAGGGGAAAAACGTGATATGTGAGGGGAGACAAGACTCATCAAGGAAAAGAAAGGGGGAATGGTAGATATGGGAAAGTACATATGTGAGGGGAAATCGAAACTATGCGAGTCCAAAATGAGGGGAGTGTGAGGGAAAGTTAGGGATTGAACTACCTACCTTAGATGTTATTAAAAGGGGAAATAAGCCTTTTTCCCCTCAGGCAGGATATAAAAACGAGGGGAAAGAAAGGGAAGATATGGGAAAGGAGATGTGTGAGGGAAAGTTTAAGCTACATGAGTCGAAAATGAGGGGAGTGTGAGGTTAAGTTGAGGGTTGAACTACCTACCTTTCATATTATTAAAAGGGGGAAACAAGCCTTCTTCCCCTCAGGCAGAATAGGAAAACGAGGGGAAAGAAAAGGAAGATATGGGGAAGTGAGGGAAGAAAGAAAGAGGAATAAGTGAGGGAGGGGTGAGGGGAGAAGTAGTGGTGGGGGGGTGTGGGGTGGGTGATAGCGTGTCGCGGCAATGGTTGGTGAGGGGGTTGTGGAAGGTTACTATTAGAGTGGAAGGGAGGGGAAGAGAGGGGAGGTTGTGAGTCC
>JACEEZ010009020.1:25000-40000 GCA_016584305.1 Chionoecetes opilio
TTTTTTTCTCTGTTTCTCTGTCTCTCTCTCTGTTTCTCTGTCCGTCACTCTCTGTCTGTCTCTCTCTTTCTCTTCGTAGTATTAGTATTAGTAGTAGTATTGGTTGTGAAGATATATTAGTTGTTGTAGTAGTAGTAGTAGTAGTAGTAGTAGAAGTTGTAGTATTAGTAGAAGTTGTGGTAGTTGTAGTAGTAGTAATAGCTGTGGTAGTTGTGGTAGTAAGTAAGTATAGTAGTAGTTGTGGTAGTTGTAGTAGTAGTAGTAGTTGTGGTAGTTGTAGTAGTAGTAGTAGTAGTAGTAGTAGTTGTGGTAGTTGTAGTAGTGGTGATGGTGGTGATAATGATAATGTGTGCTCATAATGATGATGGCAAAAAGAGTGATGAGCAAAGTGGTGGTGATAACGTAAGTGGTGTAGTGTAACAGCAACACATTAATATCATGAAAAGTTCTCTCTCTCTCTCTCTCATTCTCTCTCTCTCTCTCTCTCTCTCTCTCTCTCTCTCTCATCGTCTCTCTCTCTCTCTTCTTCTCTCTTCTCTCTATCTCTCTCGTCTCTCCAAGGACAGCTAAATTGTAGCCGAAAATAAGCTTTGTGTATTTTGTGTGCGTTGTAGAAGAGAGAGAGGAGAGAGAGAGAGAGAGAAGAGAGAGAGAGAGAGAGAGAGAGAGAGAGAGAGAGAGAGAGAGAGTGTGTGTGTGAGAAAAAATGTGTGTGTGTGTGTGTGTGTGTGTGTGTGTGTGTGTGTGTGTGTGTGTGTGTGTGTGTGTGTGTGTGTGTGTTATGAAGGTTAATTGTGATGAACTTAAAAGGATGTAATTACAGATATGTCCGCTGATTAGGATGCGTGTTAGAGAGAGAGAGAGAGAGAGAGAGGTAATTGAGTCGCACGCATTAGTTTGGCCCTAATCCGTTTTGCCTTGTGCTTTTATTCTCTCTCTCTTCTTCATCTTCTCGTCTCTCTCTCTCTCTCTGAATCTGCGTCTCTCTCTCTCTCGCGTCTCTCTCGTCTTCTCTCTCTCTCTCTCTCCTCTCTCTCTCTCCTCTCTCTACCCTTTCAATATTCCCCAAATTTCCTCACCTCTCTTTTCACCCCTTTCCCTTCTCTTCCCCTTTCCCTTCAACCAGACCTAAATACCCCTTCATATCCCTTTCCCCTCATCTTTCATTCATTTCCCCTCACCCCTTTTCACAAACCCCTTCTTCTATCCCCTCTTTCTCCATCCTCTTCCCTTTCCCATATCCTCTCTATTTCCTTTCCCCTTTTCATGTTTATTTTGTTTCCCCTCTTCTATTCCTTTTCCAATCTCTCTCTCTCTCATCTCTCTCTGCCTCTCTCCTCTCTCTCTTTCTCTTCTCTCTCTCTCTCTCTCTCGTCTTTCTCTCTCTCTCTCTTCTCTCTCTTCCTCATTCTCTTTGATTTCCACAGAGCACAAACCAAATATGTTTCGGTAAAAATTATAGTTTTTCGTGAATTTCAGATTATAAAAAAATATGTTCGTGTATTTATATTCTGCATTTATATATATATATATATATTTTTGTAGTTGGAACGAAAAATATGTTCGGTAATTAAGTAATTAATACGTTCTGGTTGTGATGAGAGAGAGAGAGAGAGAGAGAGAGAGAGAGAGAGAGAGAGAGAGAGAGAGAGAGAGAGAGAGTCTTCGTTGTTTACTTGACTTCAATTGTTGACTTTTAATTTTCTTCGCTTAAACCAAGACGTAGAGAATAGAGATCCTCCTCCTCTTCCTCCTCCTCCTCTTTCTCCTCCTCCTCTTCCTACTTCTTTTCCTCTTCGTCTTCCTTCTCCTTCCTCTTCCACTTTTTCCTTCTGTTTCTTCTCCTCCTCCTCCTCCTCCTCCTGGACTCTCACCACCACCACATCAGCTGCTACTGGAGGAAGAGATAGGAGGAATCATAGGAAGAACAGATACCAGGAGAGCCGTAGGTCTATAAAGAGGCCCGTGGGTGTCTGCTGAACTGCTGCACTTTCAAACTACAGGAGGAAGGGAAGCATAGAGGGCCGAGGAAGGAGTGCGGGAAGGCTAGTAAGAGTAAGGGAAGGCGGAGTACAAAGGAAGGTAATATAAAGGAGTACAAGGATACAAAGGAAGGGAATATAAAGGAGTACAAGGATACAAAGGAAGGTAATATAAAGGAGTACAGGATACCAAGGAGGGAATATAAGGAAGTACAAGATACAAAGGAAGGAATAAAAGGAGTAAAAAGGATACAAAGGAAGGAAATAAGGGTACAAGGATACAAAGGAATGTAATATAAAGGAGTACAAAGATAACTCTGGAATGGAATTAAAAGTAGTACAAGGATACAAAGGAAGGGAATATAAAGGAGTACAAGGATACAAAGGAAGGTAATATAAAGGAGTACAAAGATACAAAGGAAGGGAATATAAAGGAGTACAAGGATACAAAGGAAGGGAATATAAAGGAGTACAAGGATACAAAGGAAGGTAATATAAAGGAGTACAAGGATACAAAGGAAGGGAGTATAAAGGAGTACAAGGATACAAATGCAGGTAATATAAGGAGTACAAGATATACAAAGGAGGGAATATAAAGGAGTACAAAGATATAACAAGGAAGGTAATATAAAGGAGTACAAAGGATAACAAATGAAGGGAATATAAAGGATTACAAAGATACAAGGAAGGTAATATAAAGGAGTACAAGGATACAAATAAGTGAATATAACGGAGTCAAGATACAAAGTAAGTTAATTAAAATTACAAGGATTAACAAATGAAGGGAATATAAGAGTCCAAAGATACAAAGGAAGGGAATATAAAGGAGTACAAGGATACAAAGGAAGGGAATATAAAGGAGTACAAGGATACAAAGGAAGGGAATATAAAGGAGTACAAAGATACAAAGGAAGGGAATATAAAGGAGTACAAAGATACAAAGGAAGGGAATATAAAGGAGTACAAGGATACAAAGGAAGGGAATATAAAGGAGTACAAAGATACAAAGGAAGGGAATATAAAGGAGTACAAGGATACAAAGGAAGGGAATATAAGGATACAAAGATACAAAGGAAGGGAATATAAATGATACAAGGAGACAAGGAATGGAGTATAAAGTAGTAAAAGGATTACAAAGTAAGGGAGTATAAGGAGTAGCAATGATAACAAAGAAGGGAGTATAAAGGATACAATGATACAAAGGAAGGGAATATAAAGGAGTACAAGGATACAAAAGGAAAGGTAATATAGGAGTACAAAGATACAAAGGAAGGAATATAAAGGAGTACAAAGATACAAAGGAAGGGAATAGAAAGGATACAAGGATACAAAAGGAAGGGAATATAAAGAGTACAAGGATACAAAGTAGAGTGAATATAAAGGATTTACAACGGAAGGTAATATAAAGGAGTACCAAGGATACAAAGGAAGGATATAAAAGAGTACACAGGATACCAAGGAAGTGAGTATAAGGAGTACAAAGGATACAAAGGAATGGGATATAAAGGAGTACAAAGGAAGGGAATATAAAATGATTACATGATATCAAAGGAAGGGAATATAAAGGGAGTAGCAAGGATACAAAGGAAGGGGTATAATGAGTACAAGGATACAAAGGAAGGGAATATAAAGGAGTACAAAGGAAGGGATTATAAAGAGTACAAAGGAATGGAATATAGGAGTACAAGGATACAAAGGAAGGTAAATAAAGGAGTTACAAGGATACAAAGGAAGGGATATAACGGAAGTGTATCAAGGATACAAAGGAAGGGAGTAAAAAGGAGTACAAGGATACAAAGGGGGATATAAAGGATACGAGGATACAAAGGAAGGGAGTAAATAAAGGAGTACAAGGGATACAAAAGGGAAGGGGAGTAAAAGGAGTACAAGGATACAAAGGAAGGGAGTTATCAGGAGTACGAGGGTAGCAAAGGAAGGGAATATAAAGGAGTACAATGGATACAAAGTAAGGGAGTATAAAGGAGTACAAGGATACAAAGGAAGGGAGTATAAAGGAGTACAAGGATACAAAGGAAGGGAGTATAAAGGAGTACAAGGATACAAAGGAAGGGAGTATAAAGGAGTACAAGGATACAAAGGAAGGGAGTATAAAGGAGTACAAGGATACAAAGGGTGACATAATGTTTAGAATGGTAGTAATCAGGAAACTGACTCCATATTCGTGTTCAGCATGCTCGAAAATACAATGGATAAAATATTCATGAGAATCTGAGATATCAAAATTTTCCACGAAATCTACAGGGAATTTTGGAAAGAAATCATGTTTTTTTTATAAATAACGAAAAATATGAGGCGCACGTAATTTTTTTTATGGAATAATGTAAATAGAGGAGGCAAAGCTTTTTCTTTTCAGCTATAGTAAAACCAATTAAGAATTTTGAATTGAGATTATTTTATTTGAGATATATTTTTTTTCTCAAAATATAAATTTTCTCGGAAATTGTAAAAGTTAATGGAATATTGATTACAGTATCGGATAAAATTGGTCCTTTGCTTACGTATATGTATTTTTCGTTTCGGACTATTTGTTAAGCAGCAAAATGGCAAAAACGTGTTCGTCGACAGTTCTGAGCACTTTATTGCGGCCAGAAATCCCCACAACTCCCATGACTTGTCAGCGATGTGGTGGGGAATATTTGTTACCGTGGGGCTGTGCTAGGCATTTATACAGTCACAAACAGGTTAGTGGGGCTGTGCTAGGCATTTATACAGTCACAAACAGGTTAGTGGGGCTGTGCTAGGCATTTATACAGTCACAAACAGGTTAGTGGGGCTGTGCTAGGCATTTATACAGTCACAAACAGGTTAGTGGGGCTGTGCTAGGCATTTATACAGTCACAAACAGGTTAGTGGGGCTGTGCTAGGCATTTATACAGCCACAAACAGGTTAGTGGGGCTGTGCTAGGCATTTATACAGCCACAAACAGGTTAGTGGGGCTGTGCTAGGCATTATACAGCCACAAACAGGTTAGTGGGCTGTGCTGGGCATTTATACAGCCACAACAGGTTAGTGGGGCTGTGCTAGGCATTTATACAGTCACAAACAGGTTAGTGGGCTGTGCTAGGCATTTATACAGCCAAAACAGGTTAGTGGGGCTGTGGCTAGGCATTTATACACCACAAACAGGTTAGTGGGGCTGTGCTAGCATTTATACAGCCACAAACAGGTTTAGGGGGGCTGTGCTGGGCATTTATACAGCCACAAACAGGTTAGTGGGGGCTGTGCTAGGCATTTATACAGTCAAAAACAGGTTAGTGGGGCTGTGCTAGGCATGTATACAGCCAAATAGGTTAGTGGGCCTGTGCTAGGCATTTATACAGTCACAAACAGGTAGTGGGCTGTGCTAGGCATTTATACAGCCACAAACAGGTTAGTGGGGCTGTGCTAGGCATTTATACAGCCACAAACAGGTTAGTGGGGCTGTGCTAGGCATTTATACAGCCACAAACAGGTTAGTGGGGCTGTGCTAGGCATTTATACAGTCACAAACAGGTTAGTGGGGCTGTGCTAGGCATGTATACAGCCACAATAGGTTAGAAATAATAAAGGTCAAGGGGTTTTGTTTTAGAATATGGGGCTGAGAACAAAAAAAGAAGGAAAGTATCATAAAGGACTCCATATTTTTACATTAAAACAGATTCCCAGCAGATGTCGTGGAAAATTTTGATATCTCAGATTCTCATGAATATAATATTATATCCATTGTAGTTTTCTAGCATGCTGAACACGCATCTGGAGTCAGTTTTGCAAATACTACCATTCTAAACATTTCCCCCTTGTATCCTTGTCCCTTCCTCCGCCATTCTACACCTCCTCATGTAGTTTTTTAAGAATATCACAATTAAAGGCCAATAAAGTGGAATCCTATTATCTTCCCATCACCTGCAATAATTTCATATCTCTTAGACGTTAAAGTTTAATTATGGATGGATGCTATGGTTATTAATTTTCAACATTAACAACATTGGTAATTAACATTTATAAGACCATAACAACCCCCAGGCCTCAATAATAACAACAACAATAATAATAATAATAATAATGATAATGATAATAATAATGATAATAATTTATTTTCACCCGAAGGCATACAGTAAAACAAAACATGATTATATAAGCAGGGGTAATTATGGCGGTGTAATGATATAAGCACGGGTAATTATGGCGGTGTAATAATTAATAAAACATGAGTAATAAAGCCTAGGGAAACATTACGTTAATTAATCCTCAAGAATAATACCATTGAAATCCCTCACCGTACATTTATAAACACTTATCTTCCTATAAACTCCTATAAACACTTATAGTTACGTTATTTATCACATACTCCCAGAGCTGGGCACTAAATACATTGAATGTATTTAAATACTAAATACTAAATACATGGGAGAAATGTATTTGAATACTAAATACATGGGAGAAATGTATTTGAATACTAAATACATGGGAGAAATGTATTTGAATACTAAATACATGGGAGAACTGTATTTAAATACTAAATACTAAATACATTTTACGAATGTATTTAAATACTAAGTACTAAATACATCAGTTGTATTTAAATACATTTGTTAATACATTTTAAATACACACTAATTTTACCGTAGATAACAGTGAAGTCGCCACCTGCAGTGAAGTCGCCAGGCGCCAAATATTACGAATTATAGCATTACTACTGATGTTTATGTGCCACTGAAGATGTTACACAGTAGTTTATATCATGGCTGTGTAATCTACCCTGTTTCAGCGTTGTTTTATGCTTTGTATCTGCAAATATAACTTGCGCATTTTGCTTCTCACGTTTTTCTTCGCGCGATGACAGACAGTAAACAGTAGCTTTTCGGGCGGCAGGACACAAGACTTGCCAGATCTTTCAAACTTGAATAGAATTTATTTTCACGTTGGCAGAGGAATTTTTTATATATCCAAGCATCTTCCGCAGCTAATATATATATAGAGACTTGTTTTACTTTACCTCTAATTTCCCTGAATTCCCCAGAGTGGCGACTCAACTGTTGGGTTAAAATACTAGCTGGCGACTTTACTGTAGTAGGTATAGTGAGGTCGCCACTCGGTTTTATTTTTGTAATTTGTTCATTTATAGCCCTAATATGACACAGATGAAGACACAAAATGACACACTCTCCAGATAGCCCCTTCTAACTTTCCTGAAATCATGGGTGTAGAAATGTAACTATTAACGCCACCACACGTCTGTAAATAACAAAGAAACGTAGAACTGGCGACTTCACTGTTAGCTACGGTAACATGTCCGAAAAAAATGGATTTCCTTAGGATTTCCTTAGATTTTGGGTTTCCTTAGAAATTTCCTTCTCAGGCCTAAATTTCCTTAAAATAAGGAAATTTCCTTGCAAGTGGAAACACTGGTTCACAGTAACATCGGAGTTGCCAGATAGTTAGGCGGGTTTATGGCCAAATTAACTGATAAAAAAGTATTTATATTTTTATATTATGAGTATTTAAATACAATGTATTTAAAAACTCATAAAAGTATTTAAATACTGTATTTAAATACTGTATTTAAATACATGACAACCAATGTATTTATAAATACATTTCTAAATACACAAATGTATTTAAATACGTATTTAAATACATGACAACCAATGTATTTATAAATACATTTCTAAATACACAAATGTATTTAAATACGTATTTAAATACAATTGTATTTAAATACTGCCCAGCTCTGCATACTCCTAGCACGTTTCTGAAGAGGAGGAGGAGCAGGAGGAACAGGAGGAGCAGGAGGAGGTAGGATCATGACTTCTTAATGAAACTTTTCCCTTCATCTTCCACCATTCTGAAACTTCTGGAGTGCGGAAAGTGGAACGGAGGAGGAGGAGGAGGAGGAGGAGGAGGAGGAAGAGGATTACATAGGATTACATAGGAGTAACAGACACCAGGAGACCTATTGGTCCATAGCGAGGGTATCTGCGCTCGACACAAATACTACTAACTATCAACTACTGTAAGAAAACAGTTGGAAAGGATACCATGTCCCTAAAGAGGAATAGGAACATGGAAATTCAAGTGCAGAATGATAGGATATGAAAAAAAATACTAACTAAAACTACCACGTACCATACAACAATCGATACGGGGGGACTAGATACGAATTCCAATACAATTACCCATTTACTGTACAGTGCGCGCAAGTCTGTTTTTCCTGCAATGTAGTTATTGTGTTGGACTCGACAACATTTGCGAGTAACTTGTTCGCAGCGTCAAACGACTCGTAATCATTGAAATAATTTTTTACGGAAGATCGGTTGATTTGATGCAACGTGTTTGACCGTTTAGTTTTAAACCATTATGTCTGGTTGCACACTGGACGTGGAAAAGCTCGAATTCGCAAATAGGTCCTCTTGAATTAATGACATCAAAACCTTTTAGGATCTTAAAGGTTCTATCAAGTCCCCACGGATTATTTACGATCCTTTTAATGTGAAAAAAACATTATAGTTTCCGCCAGTCTCTCTTTCATAAGATGAATGAATGTCGCAGAGATTGAATTTGTTTTGGTTGCTCTGTCTTTGGCACTCTGATTCCAATTTGGCCTTGATCTCTTACGCGAAACAGGGTCCGACCAGAATGAACGGCATGGAGGAGGAGGAGGAGGGAGGAATTGGAAGGGTGATAGTACTTCTAGTCTTAACCCCTGACTGTATCATCTCCTTCCTCCTCCTCTACCTCCGCCTCCTCCTCCCTCCTCCTCCTCCTCCTCCTCACCTCCTCATTCCGCCTACTCCTCCTCCCCTCTCTCCTATGGAAACTTGACACGTTCGGTACAGGCGGGAAGGGCAGGGAACTAACTAGACAACACTCCACACACCAACTTACTGAAAAGACAGAGAAAGCAATAAAACATAATGAAAAGAAAAAACACAAAAGAAGAAGGAAACAAAACCAAAGCAGGAGACGAAAGAAAATATTATCTTTATATTTGTAGTGAACTTTAATAGGACCGAAATATGAAGAGAGAGAGAGTAAGACGAGACGGAGGCGAGACGGCCCATGAGAGAGGACGAGAGACGAGATGAGAGGGAGGGAGCGAACGACCGAGAGAGGATCGACGAGGGACTGAGACGTGAGTAGAGAGACGACTTTGAGAGGGAGGAGACAGAGCGACGGGGGATTGAGGAGAGAGACTTGAGAGGAGAGAGAGAAGATGTAATAGGAAGGATTTATGGATGGAAAGGTAATGGAAAGGTAATGGATGGAAGGTAGTAGGAATGACGGAAGGGAGGGAGAAGAGAGAGAGAGAGGAGAGAGAGCAGAGTGAGCGGGAGAGGGGAGAGACGAGAGCGAGAGAGAGAGAGAGAGGAAGAGGACGAGGAGAGGAGACGGGAGGAGAGAGTGGAGATGAGAGAGAAGAGTTAGAAGGGAGAGAGAGAGAGAGAGATGTAGTCTAATCACTCCTTTTCCTTGTCTTTGTTACATGTATGCTTAAGGTCGAAACGAAAGGGGAAAAAAAAAGTTGAGAGAAAAAACTTTATTCCTTATTATGCCAAACTTAATAAAAGTGTAACTCTTAAAAGGAACGAGAGAGAGAGAGAGAGGGGGAGAGAGAAGGAGGATGAGAGGAGGAAAGGAGTGGAGAGAGACCGATGAGTGAGAGAGAATGAGAGAGAGAGAGGGAGAGAAGAGAGAGAGAGAGCATAAGGGAGAGAGAGAGAGAGAGAGAGAGCAGAGAGATAGAGAGGAGATAGAGAGAGACGAGAGAGAGAGTTCGGAGAGAAGAGAGAGAGATGATGGGGGAGGAGAGGAGGGGAGAGAGGAGAGATGAGGAGGAGAGAGAGAGAGGCGAGGACGAGAGACGAGAGAGAGAGAGGAGAGAGAGAGACGGGGAGGAACGGATGAGAGGGATGCGGTTGTGGAGAGGGGAGAGCGACGAGAGGAGCGAATGAAATAAGAAGAGCCCCGAGAAGGAGAGAAGGAGAGAGTTCCTTGCACCCCCGTTTGTGTTCCTGGCCTCACAAAATTATACTGAAGTAAACAAGGGAGGCATAAAAATATGGATAGAAAGATAAAAGGAGAAGAAAAAAAAGAGAAGCAAAAAAATACATGTTTAAATTTTTTTTGAATAATTTAATAGATGATCCTGAGCTTAAAAGAGAGAAGAGAGAGAGAGAGAGAGGAAGGGAGACGATCGGAGGGAGGAGACTCGGAGAGAGAGAGAGGGAGAGAGACGGCTTGGAGAAGAGAGAAGAGGAGTGAGGGGAGGAGATGAGGAGACGAGAGAGGACGGAGAGAGAGAGAGAGAGAGAGGAGGAGAGAGTGAGGACGAATATGAGATGTGAGACGAGAGAGAGAGAGAGGGAGACGAGAGGAAAGAGAGCAAGGACCGATGAGGAGATGAGTAGAGAGGGGAGAGATAGAGAGAGAGAGAGAGGGAGCTGAACGAAGCGGGGGTGGAGGAGGAGAGAGGCAGAGAACTGAGAAGAGGAGGGATGGAGACAAGAGAGAGAGAAAGAGAGGCAGTTGTTAAAAGAATAGAGAGAAATGGACAAGAAGAAAACAAAAAGAACAAGCCAAAAGCACAAATAAAGAGAAGGTAAAATCCATAAATTAAATAGAAAAAATAAAACAACTGAAGCTAATAAATAATAAATAATAAATAATAATAATAATAATAATAAGAATAATAAAATACTTAATAATAATAATAATAAATAAATAATAATAATATAGAATAAGAAGAATAATAATAATAATAATACTAATAATAAAGTAGATAAAAAAAATAAAACACTGAAATAAAGTTTCAAGAGAAAGGAAGAACATTTTATTCATGGATGAAAGAATGACATTGATGTACGATTTGTGTTTATTCAAGAAAGAAGGAAAAATCATTGTAATATCACAAACCTTCTGCCGAGGAAGAAGAGAGAGAGAGAGAGAGGAAGTAGAGGAGAGAGGACGAGGGTGAGTCAGGAGGAGACGAGTAGGAGAAGAGCTGACGATTTGAGAGAGAGGAGCGGGACGATGACCGAGACAGGGGAGAGACGGGAGCGGAGAGAGGACCGCGAGGCGGAGAGGAGAGGAGAGAGAGAGAGGAGCAATGAATACTAAATAGAAAAACAAATTAAGTATATTCCATAACTACCTTGCGTTGACAGATAAGCCGAGGAGGAGAGAGAGAGAGAGCGAGGAGACGAGAGAGAGAGCGGAGAAGAGAGGAGAGACGACCACAAACCCGAGAGAGAGAGAGACGAGGAGAGAGAATCTAGGAGAGACGAGAGTCGAAGGACGATCGACGGCACCGAGGACAGAGAAGAGTGATGACCAAGAGGAGACAAGGCGGGGGCGAATTCGAGAGAGAGACGGCGGGACCTGAACCTGGAGACTGGACGAGAGAGGAGGACGAGAAAAAAAAAATAATCTAACCAGGTAATATTCCACTACCCTGGTTGACCTGATAAGCCGAGGGCGAGAAGAGAGAGAGAGCGAGGAAGGACGGGGAGAGAGTGACGAGGAGAGGAGAGAGAGACGAGAGTGAGAGAGGAGATCGATTGAGAGAGAGAGAGAGAGAGGAGAAGAGGAGCGAGAGAGAGAGAGAGATATATCGTGTAACTCAAGTACATTCAACTACCTTGTTTGACCTGATAAGCCGAGGGGAAGAGGAGAGAGAGAGAGAGAGAGAGATGAGAAGGAGGACGAGGAGAGACGAGAAGAGAGAGTGAGAAGAGAGAAGACGATCGAGTATGGGAGAGGGAGAGAGGAGAGAGATGAGGACGAGAGAGTGACGAAGAGAGAGAGAGAGGAAGAATGGTTACTAGTGCAAAATGAAAGAAAGAGAAAAGTCTGATCAAAAACCTGTGCTTGTTCTTGCTTTGTGTGGGTGTTCGTGGGTGTGGGTGTGGATTGTTTTGACCTTTCATAAGCGTTAGCTTGATCTTTTACCTGCCAGTCTTTTTAGTTCTTACAGAATCTGTAGTTACAGAATCATGTTCGAAATATTGTCTTGTCGTTTTCTTTTCATGCTTTCGCACAAAGTTGTTTGTTATTTCATGGTAGTGTATCGCATGGTCAAAAAAAAAATCGATGGTAAGTGTTAGTTTATTGAATTAAATTATGTTTTTTTTTGGTGTTTTTTTTTTTTTTTTTTTTTTTTTTACATGTGGGTGTGGTGAGTGCTGTGTTGGTAATCTCCTTTTGTGATATTTGTACGTTTTGCGTGTAAGTCTCCTCTTTGGTCTCGCTGCTTATTTTAGCTGGAACCATCTCCGCCTCCTCATCCTCCTCCTCCTCCGCCTCCTCATCATCCTCCTCCTCCCGTCCCTCCTCTCTCCTCACGCCCTCCGCCTCCCGCCTCCTCCTATCCCCATCCTCCGCCTCCTCCTCCTCCTCCTCCCTCCCCTCCTCTCGCCCCACTCCTTCTTTAGTCACTCATCCTTTCAAGTTAACCCAGCCGAATGCCTCCTTCCATGTAATTATAACTCCGCAAGGGCCCGGCCTTCCCGTCCCTCCTTCCTGTCCTTGCTCCGGTGCTCTTCCTGTGATTGTGCGGACGTTGTTCCGGGTCCGCGTGGTACGCTACCCTGCCGGCCCAGCCCACACTGTCGCTCCTGTCCCTTTCCCGTCCTGCCCGTCAGCCCTGCCATTCCCTTCCCGGCCATGTCCGGGCCCGGCGCCCGGCACAAATATCTGTCTGCGAGCGTCCCTGTGCCTGTCGCGCGTCCAGCCATGCCCGGCCCGGTGACATCATCCGCCCCCACCCCAGCCCCCCCTGTCACTCTTTCCCCCCCCACCGGAGGGCCCCAGCGCCCCCCGCGCCCTTCCCGCCCGGCAGGACCTTGCCGCCCGGGAGATCCGCCAAGCACAACAGCCGTGCCCCGTTGCCACGCCCGTGTCACATCCCGTACCGGCCTTCCCCCCGCTCGCCTGCCGTCCCGGCCTGCCCTGTCCCGTCCGGGCCCTGTTGTGCCCGGTTCCCGGTGCATGCCACACTGCCGTCCCATGACCCACAGCTCCCGGCCCCGTTACAGATCCCGTGCCCTCCTTCACCTTGTCCTCCCTTGTCTTTTTTCACCATACCTCTCCTCCTTCCCATCCATCTGTTCCTTGCCTTCACTATCTCCTCATGTCGTTAAACTCGTGACCTTGCATTATCCCCTGTTTACACCCCTTGTGTTGCTTCAAAAGTACCTACCTTCATTCTTTTTACAATTCTCCCTTTGTTGCTCTCTCCATACTTCCTCCTCTCTCTCCCCTTTTTGCATACTCTTAATTTTTTTCTTTTTTTCAACTTTAATCCTCTCTACCCTTTGCATGCCCTTTTTGTCAGCTCCCCTTATGCTTCTATATTTCCTCTTCCCTTGCCTTTTTTGCATACTTTTAACTCTTTATTTTTGCACCGAACACTTCAAACAACTTTTTTCCCCTTACTCTCAACTTTTTTCCCCTTACTCTCTATTTTTGCACCTTTTCATCATGCAACTTTTTCCCCTCTTATTCCCAGGTCTTCTTACCTTAAACAACCCTCCCCTTAGTATCCACCTTATAGTATTCCCCTTAGTAGCCCCCCCCCCCCTCCCCTCCCTCCCTAGCATCAACAATCACCAGCCAGTAGAGTAGATAAATCCCATTAAATAATCTCCCCTTAACCTAGCCCTTATATGATTCTATTCTACCGTACATAACACTATAGTCGCCGGTCTCGCCACTGCACTAATGTCGCCAGGTGCCATATATTACGAATTCTAACATCACTACAGACTTTTATGTGCCACTGAAGACGCATGTACAGTAGTATATATTATGTACATCACACTACATGGTCTTCAATGGCACATATAGACATAAAAGTCTGTAGTGATGCTAAAATCGTAAATATTGTGGCCTGGCGAAACCTGGCGCGAACTTTAGCAGTCCTGGCGACTAAGTGCTAGTGGCAACAAACGTGACTGGACGAGATAGTGTTATTCTTACGCCTATTGATATATTCTACTCTAACTCCTATATGATAATTCAAACAAGAGGGATCAAAACTGCTTAAAAACGTTAGATTTAAAAAAAAAAGAAAATAGGAGAAACGGGGTTCACAAAAGGTGTGTGTAAATGATGAATGGACTCAGTGGAGACAGGTACGTTAGGCGGAGTCAATAGGGTAGTTTAAAAGGAAGCTAGCATAATTTCATGGAAGGGGATGAAAGGTGGATGTAGGTAGTGTTAAGTAACAGGAACTACCTCGTGTAGGTTTCACGGCCTCTTGTAGCTTCCTTATTTTCTTATGTTCTTCTTATGTAATCTCCCACTAACCCTCAAATCTCCTTTTTTCTCTCGCCCCAGGGGGCGTTGGTATGGGGCGGGGCCTATGGGGGAGTCTCAGGTGCTACAGGCCTCTATGAGGTAGTGGGCCGAAAAGCTCTCAGCCACTTCGCCCAGGACTGTAAACGACACTCCATCCACCACTCACTCATAAGGTAGGTTACTCCACATACACCTCCACATTACTCCTCCACCCTTTCCTTGTCGTCATGACTTCATCTCCATCATCTCCATTTTACATCAGCTTAATTTTTTCCCCCTGTTGCCACCTTCTGTCGCTTCCTCCTCCTCCTCCTCCTCCTCCTCCACCACCACCACCAGATGCAAATAATCCACCTGTGTACTTTATTACCTCCACACCTGTTTCACCTCCACCACTAATTAGTACTCAAATTCCACCTGTTTACCTCTAGTTTTCTCCTTCACACACCAGCCAAGGTATAACTCCATAACCAATCACCTTGTGTCTTCTTATGACCTCCACACCTGGTCCACATCCATGCAATTAATAGTACCAAATATTCAACCTGTTTCCCGATTCGCCACTTCACACACCAGGGTAAATCACTAAATAATTCCACACATGTGTCGTCCATTACGCCACACCGTTCCACCCTCCACAAGTAGTACCCAATATTCAACCTGTTTCCCTCTTCCCCTTCACACACCAGGTAACTCCACATAATAACCACCTGCCCGTCC
>JACEEZ010009020.1:45000-77500 GCA_016584305.1 Chionoecetes opilio
GTGGTGTGTGTGGTGTGTGTGTTGATGACTTTGTGTGTGTGATGGATGTTGTGTGTTGTTGTGTTGGAGATCTTGTGTTTGCTTTTTTTGTGTGTGTGTGTGTGTGTGTGTCGTGTGTGGTGTGTGTTGTGGTGTGTGTGTGTGTCTGTGTGTGTGTGTGTTGTGTGTTGGTGTGTGGTATAAGAAATTGTGTGGCATATTTTTCACTATTATATATTGTGGGTTCCAAAGCAAACAGCTCATGCATGTGACCCTTTGTGTGTTGTGTGTGTGTGTGTGTGTGTGTGTGTGTGTGTGTGTGTGTGTGGTGGTGGTGTGTGGTGTGTGTGTGTTGTGGTGTGTGTGTGTGTGTATTCATCTAATTGTATTTTACAGAGCCAGAGCGATGCTCGTATGGCCCCGTCCCCATATCAACATTTTGATCATTCATCCTTAGTTCTTAGTGTTGGCCGAAGCCACCACCCCGGGAGGGGGGTCACAAACCCCAGGCTAACACCCGGTACCCATTCACTGCTGGGTGGACAGGGGCTCGGGTTTTAAGAAGACCGCCCGTCTGTCTTCGCTCCGCCCGGGGATCGAACCCGGGACTTCTCGGTTGTGAGCCGAGCGTGCTAACCTTTACGCTACAGAGTTCCCCTTACACTACGGAGTGTGTGTGTGTGTGTGTTGCTGACTGGTGTGTTGTGTGTGTGTGTGTGTGTTGTGTGTGTGTGTGTGTGTTACTGACTGGTGTGTTGTGTGTTACTGACTGGTGTGTTGTATTTACTTAGTTTTATTTACCTAGTTGTGGTATACGGGAAATGCATTACACTCGTGAGGTCTCGTCTCCTTGTCTCAATTGGTCAATCTTAGCTTTAAATACATGAATACTTTTGGCATCTATAATATCACTGTGCAGGCTATTCCACATATCAATGCACTAATAGGGAAAACTGTAGCTTACTTCTTAATGATATTCATGCACCTTGTCTTCTAAAGTTTCTACGTATGACCGAGTTCTTCGAGTGCGTGTGTGTGTTGTGTGTGTGTTGCTGACTGGTGTGTTGTGTGTCGGCAGTGGCGTGGTCTTCGATGGCGAGGAGCTTCACTACGTTGAGAGGGTCCCTGAGTCACCGGCGGCCGTCACCAGTCCTCACTACGTCTTCAAGCACTCGCACGTCATCCCGCAGAATCTGTCCTGCGGTAAGAACTGCCTCGTGTTGTTTTGTTCTCTTGTCTGTCTTTTAATGGATGTATTTTCATGTGTTTTTTTTTTTCCTTTTTTTCTTAAAGTTTGGATTTGTCTTCACTTCAAGGGGATTTTTGTCTTCACTTCAAGGGGATTTTTGTCTTCACTTCAAGGGGATTTTTGTCTTCACTTCAAGGGGATTTTTGTCTTCACTTCAAGGGGATTTTTGTCTTCACTTCAAGGGGATTTTTTCTTCAAGTTTTACCATTTTTGTTCAAGTTGTGCCATTTTCGTTCAAGTTGTGCCATTTTTGTTCAAGTTGTGCCATTTTCGTTCAAGTTGTGCCATTTTTGTTCAAGTTGTGCCATTTTCGTTCAAGTTGTGCCATTTTCGTTCAAGTTGTGCCATTTTCGTTCAAGTTGTGCCATTTTCGTTCAAGTTGTGCCATTTTCGTTCAAGTTGTGCCATTTTCGTTCAAGTTGTGCCATTTTCGTTCAAGTTGTGCCATTTTCGTTCAAGTTGTGCCATTTTCGTTCAAGTTGTGCCATTTTTGTTCAAGTTGTACCATTTTCGTTCAAGTTGTGCCATTTTTGTTCAAGTTGTACCATTTTCGTTCAAGTTGTACCATTTTCGTTCAAGTTGTACCATTTTCGTTCAAGTTGTGCCATTTTCGTTCAAGTTGTGCCATTTTCGTTCAAGTTGTGCCATTTTCGTTCAAGTTGTACCATTTTCGTTCAAGTTGTACCATTTTCGTTCAAGTTGTGCATTTGTTCAAGTTGTGCCATTCGTTCAAGTTGTGCCATTTTCGTTCAAGTTGTGCCATTTTTGTTCAAGTTGTGCCATTTTCGTTCAAGTTGTGCCATTTTTGTTCAAGTTGTGCCATTTTTGTTCAAGTTGTGCCATTTTTGTTCAAGTTGTGCCATTTTTCTTCAAGTTGTGCCATTTTTCTTCAAGTTGTGCCATTTTTCTTCAAGTTGTGCCATTTTTCTTCAAGTTGTGCCATTTTTCTTCAAGTTGTGCCATTTTTCTTCAAGTTGTGCCATTTTTCTTCAAGTTGTACCATTTTCTTCAAGTTGTGCCATTTTTCTTCAAGTTGTACCATTTTTCTTCAAGTTGTGCCATTTTTCTTCAAGTTGTGCCATTTTTCTTCAAGTTGTGCCATTTTTCTTCAAGTTGTACCATTTTTCTTCAAGTTGTACCATTTTTCTTCAAGTTGTGCCATTTTTCTTCAAGTTGTGCCATTTTTCTTCAAGTTGTGCCATTTTTCTTCAAGTTGTGCATTTTCTTCAGTTGTACCATTTTTCTTCAAGTTGACCATTTTTCTTCAGTTGTCATTTTTCTTCAAGTTGTGTTTTTGTCTTTTTGTTTTTTTTCTTTTTATGTACCATTTTTCTTCAAGTTGTGCCATTTTTCTTCAAGTTGTACCATTTTTCTTCAAGTTGTGCCATTTTTCTCCCTTTTCCCCGACAGGTTACTCAGGGAAGCCTCATCCAGTGCGAGATTTATTCCATGACGAAACGTTCACCCGACTACTAAGGGTGAGAGAGAGAGAGAGAGAGAGAGAGAGAGAGAGAGAGAGAGAGAGAGAGAGAGAGAGAGAGAGAGAGAGAGAGAGAGAGAGAGAGAGAGAGAGAGAGAGAGAGAGAGAGAGAGAGAGAAAAAAAAAAAAGAGGGATGGTTTAGAAGTGAGAGAGTTTATGAAATGAACAACAAAAAAGTGAGAATTACAAAAATACCAACACCAGTCTCTGTATCTAATATACTATAGGAGTAGCCGTGTGTCTGTCTGTCTGTCTGTCTGTCTGTTTGTCTGTCTGTTTTGGGTAGCCGAAACTGTAAATTCAATTTTGATGAGAGTAGGCTCAAAAAATCGAAAATAAATCGTAGGTGGTAAGCGGCTTGGTCCCATGTCGATCGAAAAATTTTGAAGGGGGGTTTTGGGCTAAAAACACTTAAGGAGTATTAGATTACAGGAAAAAACTCTGCGGTAACGTCTTGCCGCATTCCACAAACTCAGTAGACTCATGGACGTTTGTGTGCGTGTGTGAGTGTGTGTGTGTGTTGGAATCACACGGAACACAAAGGGTTGGAATCACACGGAACGTGGTCTACCCCGAGGCACTTTGACCAGTGACCAACGACAGCAACAAGATTGGAGTTTGCAATCACATGTTGTCTAATATATACTACTACTACAAGCATCAATACAGGGTCCGAAGGGCCCACAAGCACTTGTATAACCTATTACAGTAGTTAGAGAAAGAAAGAAATACAGGTAATACCCAAACATTTCTCTCACTCAACACTCCACCACACACACCCGTCTTCTTTTATTTTACTTCTCCTTCTTTATCTTATTTTTCTTATCTCTAATCTTCTATTTTATTCTTCTTTATTTACCACCAACCACACCCTATCTTCTTTTATATTACTTCTCCTTCTTTATCTTATTTTTCTTATCTCTGATCTTCTATATTCTTCTTCTTTATCTAACAGTACAAGCGCAGTAGCAGTAGCACCGGCAGTAGTAGCAGCAGCAGCAGCAACAACGGCATCAACGGTCACTCTAACAGCAACAACAACATCCGCGGGCCCTTCAACGCCAACCCGCTGTCCCGCTACGTGGAGTTGGTGCTCGTCACGGACAGCGCCGAGTTTGCCAAGTATGGCCACGAGGAGTCCAAGCTGTTCCACCGCTGCAAGGACATCGCCAATATTGTGAACGCGGTAGGTTGGGTTGCTCTTTGCCATGGCCGTTTATTACTACATGCGAACTACGTGGTTGCACGGCCCCAGCAGCCACCAAGGGCCCCCAAGCTCCCATTATTTGCTTTTTTATTTAGAATCTAGCTTCTTTTCCTCTTAAAGTACACCAGATTAATGCATTTAAATATTTAAGGCGTTCCCCCGGACCACCTTAAGGGCTTGGAATCCCCCCACCATACTTTTACAAAATAGGGCCCCCAACAGCACTTTGCATAGGGCCCCCAAAAGGTTAGACACGGCACTGCTCTTTGCTATCTGGTTTATCTTGCATCAACTGGTCTTTATGTGTCTGTTTTACTTTACATGGAGTCCTTTTTGTATGTCTTTTGTATTACATTTATTCAGTGACAAGGGTAGCAGTGGAAGTTAAGGGATTGTGTAATAATAATAATAAT
Source organism: Chionoecetes opilio (assembly GCA_016584305.1). Classification (NCBI taxonomy): domain Eukaryota; kingdom Metazoa; phylum Arthropoda; class Malacostraca; order Decapoda; family Majidae; genus Chionoecetes; species Chionoecetes opilio. The sequence goes on from JACEEZ010009020.1 coordinate 49,330, forward strand.
AATAATAATAATAATAATAATAATAATTTTAATCTCACCCGAAGGCATACAGGAAAAACAACAACACAATATATAAACATGAGTGAATCCTACCCCTGTTTATTTAGGTCACTTGTCTGATTGCAGTCTCATGTTTTCTGCCCTCAGTTGTCTCATGTTTTCTGCCCTCAGCTCTATCAGCCGCTCAACATCTTCATTGCCCTGGTCGGGGTGGAGGTGTGGAAGGACGAGGACCAGGTGGAGATCTCTAAGGACGGGGACAAGACGCTCACAAACTTCCTCAACTACCGCAAAGTTCGCCTCATCCGGGACCACCCCAACGACAATGCCCAGCTGCTGACGTGAGTGTGTGTGTGTTTGTGTACACTGCTATAAGTGTTTCAATCTTTTAACCAGAATATTGAATACACTTTTGGCTACAGAATATATGTCGTTTCTTCTACAAGGAAGAGTGTAACAGGAGGTCTGAGAGGCAGGAGTTACTTGTATTCTTTGTGTACGTAGAAGACTTAGATTTCTTTAAAAAACATAAGAACATAAGAAAATAAGGAAGCTACAAGAGGCCGTGAGACCTACACGAGGTAGTTCCTGTTACTTAACACTACCTACGTATGTAATACGTAGGTAGTGTTAAGTAACAGGAACTACCTCGTGTAGGTCTCACGGCCTCTTGTAGCTTCCTTATTTTCTTATGTTCTTATGTTTTTTAAAGAAATCTAAGTCTTCTACGTACGTGTAGTACATACATCCACCTTTCATCCCCATCCATTAATTTATCCAGCCTCCTTTTAAAGCTTCCTATTAACTCCGCACTAACTACCTGACGACTGAGTACATTCCAGTCATTTACCACCTTATTTGTGAACCAGTTTTCCCTATAGGAGTAACAGAAGGTCTAAGAAGCAGGAGTTACTTTTATTCTTTGTGCAGAAGACTTAGATTTCTTTAGAGTGACATGAGGTATTTTTGTTGTCACAGTGGGAAGCAGTTTGACGCGGGCGTGGTGGGCAAGGCGCTGAAGGGTCCCATCTGCACCTACCAGTACTCCGGGGGCGTCAACATGGACCACAGCGACACCGTGGGTCTCGTGGCCACCACCGTCGCCCACGAGATGGGTCACAACTTTGGCATGGAGCACGACAACGAGGAGGAGTGTGAGTGTCCAGACAAGCGGTGCATCATGGCCCCGTCCTCAGGGTGAGTCCTGCTGCTGCTGCATTATTGATATTGATATATATATATTTGGCCATGTAGTTTTGTACATATGAACATATTATACATAGTGATAAAGCCAGGTCCAAGAAGCCAAAACTTTTATAGGACCTGAAAGCTATAATACATAGGTATATATATACATACAGTACATAGCAAGGGACTGGTCAGGCCATTTTGAAAATATAAAATGTTTTAGATAATAATGTGGAAGTTAAAAATATATAAACTAATCATTCTTAATCCATACAAATTTTCATTATAACCATAAAAAAAGATATACATACACAAAGAACCAGAAAAAAAACTGTCCTATTCCATTCCATCAAAGGAAATGATCCTCACAAACCCTTTCATGATCTTGTATGTGAGCATGTCATGGATGCAATAGCAGTTTTTTAAATTAATTTTGTGTACCACTTTTTGCCTTAATTAAGAATATAAAAAAATATGGAAGCTACAAGAGGCTGTGGTAAGTCCTCACTGCTGCACCAAAGGCATTAATGTAGCGATCTTTCTTAGCCGAGCGGTTAACTCAGAAATGCTTGCTTGATCACCTCCTTTAAACCCCTTCACGCCCAGATCTTTCCTTGGCTATGAAAAGTTGTATGTTGTCAAGCCATAAAATTACGAAAAGGAACTGAATATAACAAATTAGCTAGTCGATAAGGATACTAAACAGGTCATAGCTATAAGATATGGCTTATACTAACTAAAAATTATCTAATGGTAGCCAAATTACAATGAAAATTACGCTCTGGGTCTCAAGGGGTTAAAGCTCCATATTGACTCTGCACTAACTACCTGACGATTGTTCCACAGGTCTAACAGCCCCACCCACTGGAGCAGCTGCAGCTACGAGTACCTGGCCCTGTCCTTTGAGCGCTCCATGGACTACTGCCTGCGTAACAAGCCCACCAGCCTCTTTGACTCCCCCGTGTGTGGCAACGGCTTTGTGGAGCCCGGCGAGCAGTGCGACTGTGGCCTCCCTGACTACTGCACCAACACCTGCTGCAACGCCACCACCTGCATGCTCTACCCCAACGCCACCTGCGCCACGGGCCACTGCTGTGACCTCCAGGTGGGTGCGGGACCAGTGCAAGGACAGGTCACAGGAGGAAAAAAGAGCAATTTAAATATATTGTTAAAAATAAATAAAGAAAAATTCAGAAAATAAGAAAAAATAAGAAAAAATATGAAAGAAGTAGAAATATGCCAGTAGAAATAAGAAAACATTATTGCGATCACTGGTCAACAAAGAGGGTTAATACGTAGAACATGTTGAGGTAAATTTCTTTTTATAATTGCATATATAAACTACCTCTTTTAGACTATAGTGATGTAAAATACGAATACAGGTTCATTGTTTATCATGGAAGAGAGCTGCTTGTTGTACAGGGTTACAAGGGAAGATTCACTCTGACAGATTAGGCATTGATTAATCCTACATTTAGGACAAGAAATGTTTGCACAGATCCTACCATAAAGTACAGGACAGCATGATGAATGAGGAATGATTAACCAACAGGCTTTTAAGATTTTCACATTAGAATACAGAGAGCAAAATAATGCTACCTGACCCCCTAGGATCTATTTATTCTTATCAGATCAATTTTTGTCCGATGCTTTTGACTAAAGTAACAGTTTGCCAAGAGGTTTGAAGAATAGTAGAAGACGTGTATGACAAAAGATTAGTCCTTCATTAGGCAGTAAGTGAGATATGGCAGGGTGGATAAAACTAATCTTAACCTCCCTCCCCTCACCCTCCCATGCAGACGTGCCGCCCTAGGATGGCCGGGAGGGAGTGTCGTGCGTCCGTGCATGAGTGTGACCTGCCAGAGTTCTGCACCGGGGACTCCGAGTACTGCCCGAGCGACGTGTTCAAAGCCGACGGCCACCAGTGTCAACATGGCCAGGTGAGAGGCTGTGACCGGCTTGTGTATTTACCTAGTTGTGTTTTACAGGGCCTGAGCTACACTCGTGTGGTCCCGTCTCCGTATCTACATTTATCCAGTCTTTCTTTCAACTGGTGCACATTTTTAGCCGATATCACCTCCTCATTTAGTCCATTCCAAACTTCTGCATTTCTATGAGAGACTTTAGGACATTTCCTATGAGGGTTTTGTGTGGGTGGGGACTTGAGAAAGGGGAAGCAGGAAGGTGGAATGCTGTTGCAGGAGCATAATGAGGCCTGAAGGGGAACTTGAGGAAGATTTTCTTGGATGGCTTATGTACAGACTAAGGTAGAAATAGTTTAAGTTTGAAATTATAGAACATTTCTGATCTGTTTGTTTGATGTTTGTGCTTTCTCATCTCTTAGGTGTTTCAATCATTAGTTGCCTTGAATTCGTAGCTTTAAGGTCTGCTTCAGGAAGACACAGACCAAGCAAGAGTGACATGATCAAAGGTGTTAAAACAGATGCAATGTGGAGGTGGAGGAATTATTAGGAGGGTCTCGTGTTGCTTGGCATTCTCGGATTCAAGCTGGAAAAGCGTAGAATAAAAAAGGAAATAGGGAGAAACTGGTTCACAAATAGGGTGGTAAATGATTGAAATGGACTCGGTCGTCAGGTGGTCAGTGCGTAGTCAATAGGGAGTTTTAAAAGGAGGATGGATAAATTCATGGATGGGGATGAAAGGTGGATGTAGGTAGTGTTTAAGTAACAGGAACTACCTCGTATAGGTTTCACGGTTTCACGGCCTCTTGTAGCTTCCTTTTTTTCTTATGTTCTTATGTTCTTATTCTCAGGCGTTCTGTCACGGAGGGATGTGCCGCACGCACGGGGAGCAGTGCAAGCTGCTCTGGGGTCCCACGGGGCAGAGTTCTGACGACCAGTGTTACCGCATGAACACCCAGGGCAGCCACAAGGGCAACTGCGGCTACAACTGGGTCAACGACACCTACTACCGCTGCACCAGCAAGTGAGTCGCACACACGGTTTGGTCCGGGAAAAACCAGTCCATTAACCCCTTGAGGCCCACAGCATAATATCCATTGTAATTTAGATGCCATTAGACAATTTCAATGAATATAAGCAATATTTTAATAGATATGACCTGCTTAGTATCCTTGTCCACTAGTTAATTTGATTTAAGGTACTTTTCGTAATTTTATGGCTGACCGCAGATAATTTTATAGAGTAAAGGAAAAATCTGGGCGTGAAGGGGTTAAATATTAATCATTGAAATGCAAACTGGATAACACTGATAATGAAGAACATGACTTGTGTTGATATTGTGTGGACATAACTATACTCGCCGCACGTGAAGTTGGCGAAAATGGGGCCCCTTCACTCCCACCTTACGAATGCATGGATTGGCTGAGGTGTTGGGGCTTTGGGGCGGAACTTGGAATCTCACCCAACACCCAACACCTCAGCTAATCTCGGGTGTTGTGAAGGGGCCAATTGTACGTACGGTGAGTATAGTTGTTGTCACTGTGTATGTGTATGTGTGTTTCAGTAACATCAAGTGTGGGCTGCTTCACTGCATGCACCTGAATGAGCGGCTGGAGTTTGGCATGGAGAGTGTGAGCAAGGTGTCGCACAGCTTCCTGAAAGGCAAGGAGGGCGTCATCCCTGTCGGGTGGCCCTGGTGGACATGGGGCTGGACATGGTGGACCCCGGCCTGGCCCCTGATGGCGCTAAGTGTGGGAGGGGCAAGGTCAGTGTGGGCATGGCGAGGTCAGGTCAGGTCATTTTAGCAACAGCAATCTTACATATCTTTGTTAAATACCCTTATGAAAGTTAAAGGTTTACTGTATTCACTGTTATTCATGAGGCTATGTATTTGTATTAATGTAAAGAGTAGTAATAGTGTTTATGTGACTAGACTCAATCATCAGGTAGTTAGTGCCGAGTCAGTAGGGAGTTTTAAAAGGAGGTTAGACAATTTCATGGATGGGGATGAAAGGTGGATGTAGGTAGTGTTAAGTAACAGGAACTACCACGTGTAGGTCTCACTGCCCTTCCTTATGTTCATGTGGTTTGCATTGGCGCCTCAGATGTGCGTCAACCAGCGATGCATGGCTGTTGCCGACCTGAAGGTGGCGACATGTGACTGTCACGGGAATGGCGTCTGCAACAACTACGGCCATTGCCACTGCCACATCGGTTGGGCGCCGCCGGAGTGCCTGTACCCGGGTCTGGGCGGCTCCAAGGATAGCGGTCCCGCGTCCAACCCCCACGGTAGGCCAGGGTTGTGTTACCTCTCCATGTATCCTTCTGGCTCCTTGTGTTACCTCTCCATGCATCCTTCTGGCTCCTTGTGTTATCTCTCCATGCATCCTTCTCCCTCCTTATAGTCGATTCTGATTCTACTGAAGTCTGGCCTGATGCTTGTTCCTTGAAACTTCCTGGAAAAGGGTGGCCATGGCAGAAGTCTCCATTTGTACCTATCCATTCACCTCCTTTCCACATTTTCATTTTTCAGTCCTCACTCTTACACACTTAAACACTACAGCTAAGTATTAATTAACCGACCTTGAGGGGACCGAAGGTAGGTCGGATAATTGGAATAGTCGGATGTTCGGATATCACAGTACCATAAACGTAAGGACAAAATGGTATATAACATAAAAGATGCAGCTCTTGAAGGCCGATCCAGTGGTATACGCGAAAGTAAAATTCATGCATAAATAAAGCCACAAATCAATGTTTTCTAAAAAAAATAATTAAAAAAAAAAAAAAAAATGGCCAAAACAAGACGGTGGTGAAAAAAGTCGGTTGTTTGGACAAGTCGGATGTTTGGAGGTCGGATGTTGGGAATTTGGCTGTATAGCTTCTCATTTGAAAGGTGTTTATCGTGTCACGCTCACTTACTCAGCACACTCTTACACACTCACAAATTTACTCCAACACTATATGTAGCTTATTTAAAAGGTGTTTATCGTCTGACACTCCCAGCATCTACTCTACTCTTGTCTATCCTTGTCAACTCATTCGTCCATCAAAATGATTCACCAAGTTTTGTCTCTCATTTCGTTCCTGTTGTGTCATCTGCCCTCATGTGTTGGAAAGACGCATCAAAAGTCAAAAGTGGAAAGACCTTCATTTTGTTGTTCCTATGAGCTGTTACATATCTTGCCATTTACCAGACGTGTTGACATGTATTCCATTTGTTTCTTGATCCTGCAATGTGCCGTTGTTTTATTGACATACTCTGCATCCCCATGTCTCTCTGTATGTCTGTATGTCTGCCTCTTTCCGGTGCATCTCCTTCATTAAGATACAGTGATACCTGGGAACTTGAACATAATTAGTTTCAGGAGGCAGTTCGAATTTAAAAAAGTTAGAATTCCAAAGCAAATATTTAATTACCAAGTTTACCCTAATTTCGTAATGAAAAACACCAAATGGCAACCTTGATACTCGTGGCGTTTGTCCGTATTCCAAGAAAACGTTCGAGTTCTGAAACTTAATATTCTACAAAAAAATAATCGTATTCCAAGTTGTTCGAGATGAGGGACGTCCGAGTTCCAAGGTGTCGCTGCGTCTGTTTGTTCTGTGTCTCGGCCTCTCGGCTCCCATTCTTTATGTCATTATTATTATTATTATTTATTATTCTTTATGTTGCTTGTTATAAGTCTTGACATCTTTATACATTTTTGCTACAAGAAAAGAAATTGTTCTGTTCCTGTTCTGTTTGTTTGTGTGTCAGATATTTTCTCTTAGATTATAATTTATCAGAAGCACCAGTCAACACTTTTCTCCAGCACTTAGAAAGATGTCATTGAATTATGTCCTCCTTATAGGGATTGGCAACTACCTCAGCGGACTTGGAGTTGAGTTTGGGGTATATTTTAGGGTTAAAGTTGGGTTTTCTATGTTTGAATGTGTTTAGGGTTGAATTTTGGGGTTATTTTGTGGATGAGGTTGAGTTTTGTCACCTGAGAAAGAAAACCTGTCACCAAGAAAATGTGTAAGTTCATCAACAAATATGATCTCTGGACAGTCTGCACAATTCTTAATTATGCTGCAGGAAAAGTTTGTTCAGTTGGATGTATATTTTGAACACAAGAGTGAGCATTTTTTAAACACTGCAAGACCAATTATATTTGCATGGATAGAAGCCTGTAAGAAGGGCAACGCTGCTATGATTTTTACATTAATTTATTCTCTTACTGTCTTATTTATAGGGACTGGCAACTAAGCGAGGTTTTTGTTATTTTTTTTTGGGGGGGCCAGTCTTTTGTGATGTAAAAAATAAATTGGTGAGGGCATGAAGGTGTTGACTGGTGTTGCTCGTGATCTGTTTGAGCCTCTTGAGTGACTCTCTCTTGGTCACTTGTGTTCATGTCTTGCCTCTCAGAATGACAAGGTTTGAATGTAGAAACCTATTTTAAAAGCCTCTTAGAGCTGAGACATTAAAGAGCTACCCTGAATAACACTATAGTCGCCACTGCACTAATCTCGCCAGGTGCCATATAGTACACATTTTAGCATCACTACAGACTTGTATGTGCCACTGAAGAGGCATGCACAGTAGTTTATATTATGTACATGTCTTCAGTGGCACATACAAGTCAGTAGTGATGATAAAATTTGTATTATATGGCGCCTGGCGACTATAGTGTTATTGACGGTAGTATTACTTATTATTATTATTATTGTTATTATTATTATTATTATTACTGTGTCTTTCTTGTCTTTTGATGTGTGTTGTGTCCTTGAGGGAGTTTTGAGCCGTCGTCAAGAGGTGTACTGAAAGCAAACCGTCCATGAAATAGTAATCAAGAAATACTTCCTCTCTTTTCAGCAACTAACACATTCGTTTTAGGAATGTTTGTGTTCTTCCTGGGCATCGTGCCGGCGGTGATCATGCTGCTGGGCCTCACCTACTACGCCCGGGGCAACCTGCAGCTGTGGTGGAAGACCAGGCGGCCAGCCACCTCCAAGTGAGTGTGGCTGACTTTTGATACGTGTGTGGAGGTGGAATTGGCATGTGTGTGTGTCTCTCAGGGAGGATGGCAATGTCGGCAGATCACGTATTTGTAATTAGCTTGCATCAATTAATTAAAGTCATGAAGAGGTGGGCTACAGTGATGATCAGTGGTGGCTAGTGGCATTGTGCTGCAGAGCTGCAGCACCCCCAGACACTCACTGCTAGGTGTATGATGCCGTTAGAGACACAGCAGAATTGATACACTACTAACAAATATATCATAATAAAAAGTCATTATATGTTATTTAATTATTTTCAATACGTTACTAAGTGAATTTTCATTAAAACCAGACCAAAATTTAAGTTGCTTTCATATTTACTGTACGATTCTGTCTGCGCTGCCGCTGCGCCACTTATGAAAACAATGAGCTGCAGTCGAGGCAGCTAAGTCTCGTCCCTCTCGTGTTTACAGTGCGTGTAGACGGTGTGGTTAAATCGTGCTTTCTTTCATTACCCTGTGGTGATGGAAAATCCAGTGAAGTATTTGCAAAACATCAACTTTTCCCAGCTGACATTAAATGAAAAGACTGAAATCAAGCAGTACCGACTTTTATTTTCAAGTAATACTGTAATTCTACCATCACCACCTCAGCCATCCCTTCTACCACTAACACTACCACCCCCACCATCCCTTCAACCACCACCACTACTACCATGCCCTGAAATCCGTGAACATCAACTACAACTCCTACCTGAGTTAGGTAAAATTTGTGTATCCTACTGTTGTGTGAAGCTTGCAGTCCCTCCATTTTATTTTATCACGAGCCGCCACTGGTGATGATGGTAATAGTGATGGTGATGGTGGGCTACAGTGATGATGGTGATAGTGAAGATGACAGTGGGGTGCAGAAATGATGGTAAAAGTGATGATGGTAATAGTGATGATGATGGTAATAGATTAATAGTGATGATGATGGTAATGGTGATGATGGTGATGGTGATGGTGATGCAACACTAACCTTTCCATTCCCTGCCGCAGGTTGTCCCATGTGGATCCCAGCAAGTCCAGTACCCCTACTGCCTCCACTGCCCCCAGTGCCCCCCCCATGGAGGTTGTGGTTGTGGGTTGGCCAGTGGATCTCACCTCGCCCCGCCCCATGGCCAGCCCCCACACCCCCACGCCACCCTCCTCCCATGGGTCCAAGAGCAACAGCCCACTGCTCAATGGCCATGCTGTGGCGCTGACTAACAAATTACTGGTAGAAAAAACAGCCAAAACTCACCAGCCAAACTCCCCCCCGGGCAGCTTTTCTGGGAGGTTTAGCATATCTCCCCGGATAGAGAACACCAGTGCAGGGAGTGGCCCGCCTGTCCCTGCCATTCCTCCTCCCCCCCAGGGTAGTGTGGTCTTGCCCCCAGCTGGCCCCACCTCTGCCCCTGCTCATGCCCCACCCCCACACACTGCCAACGGACAGGTCATTGGGTGGAGGGTCAAGCAAGGGCCGGGGATCAAGATGAGCATCAGTGGTCCCAGCCTCAAGGCATCCACCAACCCAGCCATCGCAGGCCACTTCCCGGCCAGGATAGCTCCGCCTCCCCCGCCCACTTTACAGCAGACCAACAGCTTTGCGGGATCTTCTTCTGTCTCCCACGTCCCTCTGCCTCCCGTGGCCGTGGTGACGCCCTCCCGCCGGCCGCCACAACTGGCCGTCCGCCCCCTGTCAGTGCCCGACGCAGCATCTCTCATCGCTCAGGCGGCCAAACAAACGCAAGCGAACCAATCTGAGGGAAGCGGTGAGGTCAAACGGTTAGAAGGAGACAGACCGTCAGCAGTGGCCCGGATTGCCTCCTTCCTCACCAAGAAAGACAAGCCAGGGTCAGAAGCCTCTGAGGCAGATCTAGAGGCTGGCAACTGCAACACTCTGCCCAGGAAGGCTGCCAAGATCAAGCGAGAGAGTCTTGTCCAGCTTGAAATCTCCGCACCGATGGAGCTCCAGGCGACGGAGCTCCCGGCCAACCTGGTGCCGGTGAGGTCAGCGCCTTACCCTCCAGCAGCCAATAACATGAAACCTGGCCAGGACAAAGTGTCCCCAGAGGAGAACATCAAGCCTTCCAAAGTATCCTGGGCCCCCTCCGTCCCCCAAGACAAGGTCTTAGGGCCAGGGGACTCTCGGTCTAAGATGAAGGTGTCCTTGCCCACCCCTGTTCAGAGCAAGGCTGAGTTGCAGCGGATGGCCAGCGTGCGGGAGCCGCCGGTAACAATTCGTCCAACCATTCCCAAGTTTGGGTCGATGCGTGCTCCTCGGCCCAAGAGCCTGCCTCCCACCCGGCCCTCGGAGCCGCCGCCGCGCCCCCCGCTGCCCATGATCCCCGGCACGCCGGAGTCTGAGAGTTACTACGACGACTGCCTCAATGTGCAGGAGGGCGTGGCGCCTCTGGTCAGTGCCGACGAGGACGGCCCTCCCACCGAGAACATCTACGCCACCATTGATGACCAGACGCCGGACGACAGTGACTCGCCTCTGCAGGAGGTGACTTATGCAGCTCCTGAGGAGACTAGGAAGGAGAAGAAGTCCATATTTTCCTTTCTCTACAGTAAACCAAAGAAAAAACTTGGCAAGGACAAAGGGTCTTCAGAGGATGATGTTTCCTCTGAACCCGTATACACCAATCTAGTGGAGCTTCCTCCAGAAACCAGAGCAAAGTTAGAGGAAGGGGAAACCTCCTCAGCCAGCAGTGCCTCGGCCTCGGCCTCGGTCAGCCCTCCCAACGGCCTCGGTGGCCACAGAACCAGCACCGGCAGCTCGGAAGACGGTGGCTTGCTCTCGGAGATTGTCACCGAACTCTCCTGTCGAGATGCTGACTTTGTGAGCACCCTCGCCAAGAAGCGGAAGAAGTGTGGCATACGAAGTGCTAGCGAGGAGGCTAAGGGAAGCAGCCCCTCCAGAACCAAGCCAACACTGCCATCCATAACCAGTGAGGGAAACTTGGCTGCCGTCAAGACTCACGTCGGCGTCGGCAGCGGCAACATGAGCAAGAGTACATCTGAACCATGGGCAGCAGGCGTGGCAGCCAAGGCAGCCAAGGGGCCTACTGTTAAGACCTCACCCACCGGTCCCTCTTCCCCTGCTGTCCCAAATACTAGTGAAAAGAAGTCAACCTCAAATCCTGAACCCCGTGGTGTCCTTAAGTATGTCAACGCTGCCAAGTTCAAAAGGTCTAACACTACCTCCACGTCACCTGATTCTGGGTCAACTGGCAAGTCAGCCAAAAGTTCACAAAAGCTGAAGGAAAACAAAATCTCATCCACAACAGCTCCAACAACTACTACCATCCCTGTCGTCACCACCACCACTACCACCGCCCAGAGTCCTGTCCCTGTCACCACCACCACCACATCAGCCCCCATGACGCTCGCTGCCTCACTGGCTGCTGTCAGGGCAGCTGGTGCAGCAGCTGGGGAAGCAGCAGCTGCAGCAAAGCTAGCAGGTAACAAGAATGAGAGCCACACTGTCGCCCCCAAATCCAGTTTCTTACAAGGCAGACTGACAGCCCAGCCTGCAGTCAGTGTTTCTTGCCCTTCCTCCACCACCAACACTGCCACTTCATCTATCCCCTCCCCACCTTCCTCCTCTCCCGCCACCACCACGCCTACCAGTGCTGCAAGTGTACAAACCATCCCCTCCAGCAGCACAACACCAGCACTCCGCCCCAGCAGGCCGGTCTTTCCCCCAGACAAGGTCATGTTTCCTCCCAACAAGGTCGCCTCCCAGACCCACCAGACTGACAAGAAGACACCTGCTGACAAGGCTGCCTCCAAGGGTCAGCGAGATACTGCAGGAGGCAAGGGAACCATCACACCTCCTACAGGCACCAGTGGTTCCAGCACTTCACGGGGTAGAGGTATCTCTCCTCCTTCCAAAGTCACCTCACCTCTCTCCAAACCTGGAAGTGCAAGTGTGGCCGCCCGAGGACCCGCACTGGCCCGGGCCACCACGTCCGCCAAGACCAATGCTGCGGGAGGAAGTGGGATGGTCGAGAGGAGCCGGAGCGCCACGCCTCTAGGCGGCGGCCGAAGACAGACGCCGCCCGCCGGGAGCAAAGGGGATGCCAAACCTGCCACAAAGTCCAGCGACAAGGCAGCCAACAAGGCAGCAGAGAAGGCACCTGCCAAGGCCGGGGCTAAAACAGCCGATAAATCAAGCGAGAAGCCGGCCATCAAGCGTTTGGGTGGAAAATCTGCGCCCGCTGGTACCCGGCCCGGGACGGTCTCAGAGCAGGGCAGCGGCAGCAGCAGCAACGGCAGGCCCGTGAGGCTCAGCAACTCAAACGTGGCGTCGCTGCAGCAAAGGTTTGAAAAGAAGGAATCTGAGGCCCAGGAGACCAGGCCGCCCGGGAAGGGTGTGACAGCGTCAGCCCGGAGGAGTGTGGAGGTGAAGCCCACCCTCGCCCCCAAGCCCAAGTAAGCTGGGCGATGACAGGACCTTCCTTGGGGCCACTTCAGTTTGTGGTACGTGATGGGAACTTTCAAAACTTGACCAAGTAGTATGAGCGAACTTTCACTGTGCATAATATACTCAACAAGAGGAGCTACAGTCTGTGTTGTTGTTATTGAGGGCGAGGCCTGAGGTGTGGTCTCCCTGCAGGCCTGAGTGAGGCAAGACAAACTGTGATATGTGGATGAGTGAGTATGCTCCTGGCCACCACCACCACCGCCACCACCGCCTCAACCCTCACACCCTCACCCTCACCCTCACCCTCACCCTCTCACCCCTTGGACCTCACCAGTGCAGCTCACATTTCATGCCTCCAGAATTTCATAAAAAGACTTATTAGCAAGCCTTTGTCAATATATCATACTCTATAAACCAAAGATATTTGTTATAATTTTAAACAGTATTAAATTGTGTTCTGTTAGGGTTGCATTGTGGCGTCAGGACTCGCTGTGTTGGGGGTGCCGGGCCGCCTCCCTGGCCCAGTGGCCACCTCGCCGCCCATCACGTTGACGGTGCATTTGTTTTGTACGCACTTACGCATTTCAGCTAGACTTGGGGTCAATTTTGGCTTCTCAATTCCACTTCATTTCCAGATTTGTCAAAACATGAGCTTATCACTTCTAATAATTTTTCTCTTTTAAGAAAGCTCAATTCACATAATTTTAGGATCAATTCTCTTTTATTGATTAAAGAAAAAAATGGTATAGTTAAACCAAAGTGATGATGATGTTTACTCTGCATTATCAGTGTAATTATGTACAGCAAACAAATGCTGTCATAGCCATTTTAGTTTGCAAAATTTGAGAAATTCACGTATACCAAAATACAATGCTGGAATATATTTTTGAAACGAAAATGTGAAATGCAAATCAATAAGATAGGAATCCTGAAGACAGCAGACCTTCATTGTATAACGTCTCACTCACCTACAGTATAATGGAAAGCTAAAGTGATGCTATTTATGATATGTTTTATTCAAACTTTTTAAGGTTCCACAGAATAAACCAGTTGAATAAAGTCAACAAACGTCAAAGAGAAGGATTCTTGTATTAGCCAAATAGAAGAAACATATTTTTTCAAGAATAATTTCAAATCGCAAGTTTCTTGAATCTAATTCAGTGCAATGACTCGAGAAAACTTTTGTCATTTTTATTTTACTGTACTTCAAATTTATATAACTTCCCAATCAGTCCCTTTCCATTCACAAGTGACCCCACGTCTGAGCTCAGCAGTTTGATTTATCACTGATGGTGCTTGAATTAATCTTATATTTTAAGATGTTGATACAGAAGCAGATCAGAAAGTGTGTCCATGTTGTCAGACGCACTGCTTAGGGATCAATGCCGACGCAAGTAGTTTCTACGCTCCTTGGAATTCATCGTTGAGTTGCAAGGGAGACGTACCATAATGGTTCAATACTGCTTTCTATAGTTATGTTCACATGTATATTTGTTTTCTTAACTCTGTGTATCCCCGACCACTGCCAACCATTCCTCACTGTGTGCTGGGCTCCGTGTCTACCAACCCATTGTGCATTTGTGTCAAGTCAGGACCAATATCTCCCTTTGCATTTAGGACCAGCAGGTAACATGATTATGTACACTTTGATAAGACAGTCACCCATGACTTACATATTGACAGACAGACAACCATGCAAATCATCAGCACACCCAGGCCATCCCCGCCCCTCCCAGTGGTGGTGATTCTCTAAGAGGCTCCTTCCTTCCTTCTCACTAACCTCACTCTCCAGCATCGTATGTATTGCAGCAGTACTTAAAGTGTATGTCTCGACCTCCTTAACCTCATAATGAACACTGGGAGCACCTTGAACATTATCTGTGAGGGAAATATCAGATTGTGGTCAGATTCTTTGGTAAGATCTCCATCAGACATTTAAAACTGCCTCTTCATCTGCTTCACTGTCTTGTCTTTCCCTCCTTGTCTAGTCCACTGAGCTGTCGGCCATCAGTTAGAAGAAAACTAAGTGTCTGGCAATGGATTGAAGCAAACTGGGGCAGGTTATTAAATTTCTGGTTGAGACTAACCCCTAAAATGCTGTCGTGCCATCACTTGGGTGTTCTTGTCGTGTGTTCAGGTGTCGCTGTGCTCACATGTAAACACTGTTGTCCATGGAGGAGACTCAGTGTTCTCTGTCATCTGTTGTACACCGTGTTCAAGTGTCTGACCCCATTTTAAGAACATAAGAAAATAAGGAAGCTACAAGAGGCCGCGAGACCTACACGTGGTAGTTCATGTTTCCCATTTTGCCACACATCTCACTCGTCAACTCATTCTTGTGTCCGCAGATGTAGTACAGTGCAGTGTGGTGTGTGTGCTCGCAGGTGAAGGTGTTGCACGTGTAGTGGTGACTAGGTGTAGGCGGCACGGAATGTTGAGGTAGGGACGGCGAGGTCACTTCTTCACTAGGTTAGTCTTTGTATTCATGACATGGCAGCTTTTTTTTTACCTGGAATGGATTTCAAGTTATGGGAAGTGCAAGTGACTGAAGACAGTAATTCGCAATGCAGTGAGAGAATTGACGGACTTTTTCTTCATTGGTTTGTCAATCTAGTCCTTGCATCAGCCCAGGGTAGTTACCATGTATTTTCCCACCATGTTTGCATTTATATTTTTCAGTGTAAGCAGATTTAGACCAATCATTGTAAAGTAGCTGTTTTGGTTAGGGTGGAAGTCCTGAGTTCTTGTTGAGAAGTTTTTGTTACTGTTGGCGTCACTGAAGACTTCAGTTTTATTCAGCATATTTTCTGAAATCTCAGGTATCTTAGAAGAGTATAAAGAGAAATTTGCTATATCATATGAGTGAAAGTGTGTGTGTATTGGTGAGGGCTGTAGGCAGATTGCAGCTTCGGCCGTGCAGATTGTGGTGTTGGGTGTTAGGATGAAGGACAAGAAATAAGAAATAAGATGATTTGTGAGATAGATCTTATATGTACATGGTTGGCCCATCATTAGTTCATCGCTATCCTTGGGTTTTGCTTTGAAATAGGAGTGATTGGCTCAATTTTACTTTGACCGTCAAGCCATGACTGTACACCTTGCTGAAGTCAGCTCCAGCGAATTGCTTTGAGAAGTAAAACGTTCGGGTTTTTCTTAGCATTTTGTATTTCATTCAGAAGCTGTTGAAAATACAGTTCAACAGAATGTATTGACTATTGTGGAATTTTCGTAGGAATTCACAGCTATGGTTTGGGCACTTAAGAAATGGAAAACTTAAGCAGACTTTTGCAAATTATCATGTTACCCTGTCAGATTTATAGACTATAAAGGTTTGATTTGGCAGTGTGGAGGCCAAGAATATATTGTGTTGTGCATACATATAGTTTCATGTTGCGTGAACTCAAAATTGTAAAAGCAGAATGACAGTTTTTATGCCTGAGGACTGCCTCGGTGAGAACAGTTTAAGGTGACGCCATGACCACCACACTCTTATGGAATGACCCTTGTCTCCACTTTTCTCCTACACTGCCATAAGTATTGTGCAGCGGCTTGAATACTTTTGATACTATAGACACTTAACTCATGGAAAGCATAACTTATTTCCTAATTATATATGAAATCAGATTACTAATGGAATATAGCTTTGACGGACAGCTCTTCTTATCTGCCTGCTGCCTGGAGCCATGCTGTGGTAACACTTGCATCAGCCGTGTGTGGTAAGTTGTGTTGCTCCACAACATGTCACTTGCTTCCATGTGCTGGAAGTCCATCAGGCTAATTTTGCTCACTGTTTTTGGGTGTTTCATGACAGGTCTTCAAGAGACAAAGCCCCAATGTACAAAGGGGACGGTTCAAAATGTATAGATACGTACTTTTCTCTCATCCTGTATACTTCTGCCTTGGTGAATGGATACAGGGAGTGTTTCCTGCCCCCGGTACTTGGCTCAACACCAGACATATCGAAAGTGTGTCTGCAGCCACCCTCCTCCCCTTTTCCAAGGGAAAAGAAAATAGCAAGACTTAAATGCTGAAATCTCTCAAACAGGGCTTGAGGCTCATGAGTGAATATTTTGTGCAGCATTCCAGCTGTTTCCTCCTTGCCTGGATGCTGCCCCGAGCACGTGTTGCTGGCCAAGGTTTATAGTTCCAAGAGAGTCAGGAAATTGGTGGTTAAGTTTTACAGTTTTAAAAAGAGGAATGCAGTCACAATGTAAATGTTTACGCTGTCCATCCTCACCTGCCTCTTTACGTAAAAAAAATCATACTTCTATTGGTGTGCTCACTGCACTGTTAACAAATTTGATAGTTGAATATATACTATTTTCCTAATGTTATGTTATTGGTATTCAAATTGTATTTTAAACTTGGTCAATTCCTTTCCTGTGTCCATTTCTCAGCTTTATGCATGACCAGTTACTGTTCCCTCCATGGCCAGCCCTGAAAAACTGCAATTTTGGTTTTGATGGTAATGTGGCCTACATGTTTACTGCAGTGGAACAAATGACACAGGTGGTCGGGCGTGTGTGTCTGTGTGTCACTTGGGCATTAAGACTTTGGGTGGCGATGGGCATTGGCTTGACTCACGATCCATCCCCCAGAATTCTTGTATGGAAAACTCCCAGCTTCTTAAGACATTATTATATCGTGTTACAGCTTTGTACATAGTGTGTGTGTGTGTGTGTGCGTGCGCGCGTGTGTGTGTGTGTGTGCGTGTGTGTGTGTGTGTGTGTGTGAATGTTGAATGTAAACGTGTTAGCACTACAAATCACGCGTCTGTTAACAGTGAACTTTTGGACACTGCTTCAGGTGGCAAGGAAGATAAAAAGACTGGATAAACTAATGGACAGAACACAAACTTCAGCTTCAGCACCGCCAGATACCCTTGATGCCCCAGATACCCAAGCAACAAAGACACACTGGAAGGGAGAAGCAAGGAGCATCAAGGCAAGGGTGTGTAAGCCCTTCCTTTTCACAATCAAAATACATCCATAGAAGACTAGCTTTTTTATAAACGCTGATTGCCCGGGGTGACATTACGCTGAACGCCGGTGTGGTGGCTGCCGCTGAAACCTGCTCGGGACGTTAGTTGCCCTTCGGTAAGAGTGATATTATGGAGGAGACAAGGCAACTCCCATCACACCAACAGTTTTTTGTATGCTATTTATTAAAGTGATTGTATTATAAAAATAGAATAAAGAGTTTTGTAAATATGTCTGTCTTCTAAAGCCTTGTATTTTAATGTGTTTGCGATAAAACAACATAGTAAATGACGAGTTAATTTCCATCGCAGGTGTTTGGCCGGCTAGAGGCAGAGTATTCAAGATGAGGCTAGTGTTACATGCCACAAGATGCCATGGTTGTCACAGGCAGGCACGGCAGAGAACGGCAAAGTGTGTGAAGGAATGGATCAGGATTACCAACAGGTACACATAAGACCTTCATATTCTGTAAACATTGGGTGGTAGTAACTTGAAAACAACACTTTGGTAGTGGATTAAAACTCATTTGCAGTGACATGAAGTACAATAGTAGAAGTATCAATTGAATATTTAGAATACCAACTAACATAGCTAACTAATAACTGATATTCACATTTTCATTGCTAAAATGTTAAAGTACGTACGTAGCTTGAGTAAGTATCAAATTATTCAAAAGGTACACATTGACAAAGGCCTTGTCATTTGATGTGATGATCAGATACAGTACATAGAATCTGCCCCTTGAGTCAAAGTGTAACTTTTAATATTTCCCCCATATTCTGGGTTCTCCAGTTATGATTCTAAGAAACTGGCTGGATCATAACAGCACGAGTGGCAGTCCGTGAGTCCCTCAATAGCCACACAAGAAACTCTGAAGCAAGTGAAACATGACTGAAGCACTTAAGAGGTGTCTCTTGTCAATCATTTGTTTAGTGTACTAATATCTGCGGGACCGGGATGTCATCCACGAGATGACGGTGACCTGTAAAAAAAATATTTCATGGGGTGACAAGAATATGGCAACCACTCACACGCGACCCGCCGGACAGTAGTAGGACAGCGACACCCTTAAAGTGTCTCAGGTTGCTGGGAACGCTTTGGGGCGGCAGGGAAGTAGTGTTGCCAGTGGCTCGGGGCGGCCCTGCCATTGGCCCTGGCAGTGGCCCTGGCAGTGGCTTCAACTGGTTTGCAGTGTGTGTTAGGCGGGCGTGGTGGTGGCATGCAACGAGTGCCGCTCTTCACGGACGGTGGGTGAGGCTGTTAGGGTGCGGACGGGATAGGAGGAGGGAAAGACAGGCTGTGCAATTGTTCATCCAACACACAGTTTGATGTTGGATGCTATTATAGGATGGTTGTTTACGAGTAATTGTATGCAAGAGGAAAAAGTTGCGATACAAAGTACAGATCTGTGTAAAGTATACGTCTGATGGGATCATGGGAGTTATCGTTGTGAGCGTGGTCGAGGTGTTGAAGGGTGGTGGTGGTGGTGGTGAGGCGTCGCGTTGGGGAGCACAGTGCATGGTGGTCGAGGTGGTTGTTCCGGTATTTATAGACGAGGGTATTCTTATGGCGGGTCACTGTGCTGCTGCGGCGCCAAAACTTAGTACATATAGGCTATACAATAATAAAAGCGTAGATTTAAAAAAGAAATGGGAAGAAACTGGTTCACAAATAGGGTGGTAAATGATTGGAATGGACTCAGTCGACAAGTAGGGGAGAGCGGGGCAGGTTGCATCGAGGGTAGGTTGCATCATTGCCTCTAACTCGCATGTTATCACACGTACATCGTCTTAATACTACTACTACTACTACTACTATAAACTACTACTACTACAACTACAACAATAATAATAATAAAAAAAAGTTAATGCGAGTTAGAGGCAATGATGCAACCTACCCTCGATGCAACCTGCCCCGCTCTCCTGTTACTGCGTGTTACTCTCCTGTGTTAATGCGGAGTCAATAGGAGTTTTAAAAGGAGGCTAGACCATTTCATGTATGGGGATGAAAGGTGGATGTATATATAGGTAGTGTTAATAAGTAACAGGAACTACCTTGTGTAGGTCTCACGGCCTCTTGTAGCTTCCTTATTTTCTTACGTTCTTATGTATGTGTAGCTACGTGCTAAACATATATGAATGCCCATCCCGCGCCGCTGTACTGCATGCATAGAATTGATATAGCCTACCGAGCATAGATTATGAAGCGTAAATCAGTCTTAAACGACTGGCAACAGATGGTTAACGGTAGTTCGCCTGTCATATTCTGCCGCCGCCTCTCGTTAACCAGCGCTTCGATTTGATGTTACGATACTGCGAGCCACTATGTGAGATAATGCTTCAAATCTTCAGTGCCACAAGGACATAAAGGAACACTTAATAGTGAACAAAACAGATATTTACCTATTCGTGTCGACTCTATTTGCATATCTACAGGATTGAGTCAAGTTTGTATGTGTGTGTGTGGTACGCCGAAAGTGTTAACTATGCGAGTGCAGGAAGGCCCAGAGATGTGTGGGTAACAGTGGGTTAGGGTGTCACACAGATAAAAATAGATGTCATGTTATTTTTTGCCTCCTGTTTCTTTTTGTTGGTACGCGTGACAGTCCAAGGTGTGTCTGGCAGCCTCTAGGCGACTCGTGTTGCGCGTAACAAGTGGCAGTGGCAGTGACGGGTGGGGTCCAAGGTGAGGCGGCCGTGATATGCGGAAGAGGGTTGACGTTTTTTATGGTAGTACCAATAAACCAATACATTTCAACCAATTAAAATTTATTTAATTTCAATGATCGAATGATTGAATTGATTTAATTTTGATTAATTTAGATTACTTTGTTCCAATAAATCTTAGGCCCAGAGCAGGTTTTAGCTGCAATCCTGCGACACACGCGGGGACGAGGGCGTCTAGGTCCGTAGAGACTGTTTGGAATGACCTTGGGATCCTTTTCCCGGTAGCGTAATTTTTCACAAAGAATTGAAGTTCAGCAATTCTGCCTTCCAATAAGTGCCACGTGCCCTGCCTGCCTGCAGAAGGCCAGCTGTATGAGAATTTACGAAGTGTAGTACTTGCGTTATGAACATTAAGAACTTGAATCTATAACATTTCTTTGGTTTGGTGGATAATTTTTGTTGTGGCTTGAGGCCTTTGGGCCTTTGGGCCTCAAGAATTTTCATCATTTGATATTCATATCGAACAGGGTGCAGGTCTTTTAGTGATTTAGCAGAAACATTTGTAATTAAATGAGCTGCATTTAACAAAATAATTAATTGGTGCATTGATGAGTGATGACCAACGTACTCGTTTCATAATGTTGCGACTTGTCAAATTTATGATATGGGATTCAATTTCTTGGCCTTAGCGTTCTGTCATGGTAAATTAATGGTTTGTCTCCATGCCAGGGGCCCTCTGCCAAGCTTACCTGTACTGCCAATATTCCCTGACCACGCACAGCCAGGGGCGGGGCGGGGGGGTGGGGGGTGGGGGGCGGGGCGGCAGCCGCATCACCTGAACTCTTGAACCATGTGACGGAAAAAAAAAATCCAGTAGTAATTGTGAGCAGGTATATTAAGTTGACCTTGAAGTTACTTAAAAGCATTTCTTCTGTTTTGCTTTATTTGAGTCATGAGTGTAGCTTTTTTGTTATTGTATATAATGGTGTAGGCTGTAGCTACTCTCAAAGGGGATTTAATCATTTACATTTTCCCTGGAGCCTCCAAGGGCAAGGCTCGCCATCTGCACATTCTCGGATCATTAACTATTTTTCTTCTTTTTGTCCCTTCTTATTTCAACTTTAAGTTCGTACACGGGAAGCCTCGCCAGCAGACGCTTTGTTCATTTGTTTAAAACTTAAAGATGGCGATGTGTATGTGTGTGTGTGTGTGTGTGTGTGTGTGTGTGTGTGTGTGTGTGTGTGTGTGTGTGTGTGTGTGTGTGTGTGTGTCTGTGTCTGTGTCTGTGTGTGTGTGTGTGTGTATAAACAGATAATTTGTTCCATCCCTCCCTAGATCAAGTCCTCTAACTTTGGGCCCAAGGGAACTATATAATCTTAACATTAATTGTTATAGTGGCCTTTTTTTAGTGGGTATGTATGGCCCCCCTCCAGTGGTGTACCGAGGGGGGGGGCATGCGGCCATGGCCGCCCCCTCTTTTGCAAAGAATAAATAATGATAAGTAAATATATTTAATATATATATATATATATATATATATATATATATATATATAATATATATATATATATATATATATATATATATATATATATATATATATATATATATATTATATATATATATATATATATATATTTGTATAAATATATATATTTGTATATATATATGTGGCCCCCCCCTTTTCAATTTTCTGGGTACGCCACTGCCACTGCCACTGCCACTGCCACACTTCATCTTGAAAAAGTTCCAGCTAACGCCCTTTTGTGTGTGTGTGTTGTGGTGGACAGGTGTGTAGTGTACGTCCAAGGCCAAGGGAATATATATTTATTTAATCTATTTCCTTGACCTTGGATACGTCTTCCTCCTCGTAACCTTGACCTTTCAGATGTGCCGACAGGGGCGCCGTGCCAGGCCTTCCCTGCCACGTGTCTTCTGTTCCTCGTTTGTCTTATCTTACTTCTCCCTTGCACTACTTCTGTTCTTTGTCGCCCCTCGGCAGGAACGCGACCAGGACGGGGCAGGCAAGGAGGCACACAACTATCTTTCCTTCAGGAGCCTTGAAAGATCTATAAAAACGATCGCAGATTTTGTATGAAACGACATCTCGTTCATAACATTCTGCAGAGGTCACGGCGGGACCTGCGATCTGCCAAGTGGCCTGTAACACCCGGTGCTGCAGGACGAATTCTCTCACTCTCGAGGCATGTTCCTCAGCCTCCTTCCAAAAGTGTTAATCCTTTCTGAGTTGTTCCTCAATAGTGCCAAGGATGACCACAAAATCCATCAAGAAACAGACTTCTTATGGCTACGATGCAGTCACTCCCATACGATTGTGGGAGAATGAGGGTGCGTACTACTACCACTACAACTACTACTACCACTACTACTCCTATACTACTACCGAGGAGACGTCTGCCCCCTTACCCTACCAACCCCAATACAGGCTACGCATTACCCCCCCCCACCCAACCCAATCCCCTCCCACCCACTAATACTAAAGGTCTCTAAGTGTCTCTAAAGGTCTTAGTGTGTCTATTTTCACCCTGGAACCACGTGCGATGCTCTGCAGGGAGTTTGTGTGTCTGTGTGGGAGACTGACCAGGCTGTCCCATGCAGGTACAATGGATTAGTTCAGGCGGTCCCCCTTCTCACAAAATATCCCCTTTTTTCCCCCGTTGCTCCCCCAATCATTCCCTATTTTTCCCTTCCTCACCCTCCAATCATCCCCTATTTTTCCCTCCTCACCCTCCAATCATCCCCTATTTCCCCTTCTCACCTCCAATCATTCCCTATTTCCCCCACCTCACCCTCCAATCGTCCCCTATTTTCCCCTTCTCACCCTCCAATCACCCCCTATTTTCCCCTTCCCACCCTCCAATCATCCCCTATTTTCCCCTTCTCACTCTCCAATCATCCCTATTTTCCCCTTCCCCAAACCCACCCCTTCAAGCATCCCCTATTTTCCCATTCTCACCCTCCAATCATCCCCTATTTCCCCCTTCTCACCCTCCAATCATCCCCTATTTTCCCCTTCCCACCCTTTCCAATCATCCCCTATTTTCCCCTTCTCACCCTCCAATCACCCCCTATTTTCCCCTTCTCACCCTCCAATCGTCACCTATTTTCCCCTTCTCACCCTCCAATCACCCCCTATTTTCCCCTTCTCACCCTCCAATCACCCCCTATTTTCCCCTTCTCACCCTCCAATCATCTCCTATTTTCCCATTCTCACCCTCCAATCATCCCTATTTTCCCCTTCCTACCCTCCAATCATCCCTATTTTCCCTTTCCCACCCTCCAATCATCCCTATTTTCCCTTCCACCCTCCAATCACCCCTATTTTCCCCTTCTCACCCTGCCAATCGTCCCTATTTTCCCTTCTCACCTCCAATCACCCCTATTTTCCCCTTCTCACGCCCCCAATCATCCCTATTTTCCCCTCTTACCCTCCAATCGTCCCCTATTTTCCCCTTCTCACCCTCCAATCACCCCTATTTTCCCTTCCACCCTCCAATCATTCCCTATTTTCCCCTTTTTACCCCCAATCGTCCCTATTTTCCCCTTCTCACCCTCCAATCATCCCTATTTTCCCCTTCTCACCCTGCAATCTCCCTATTTTTCCCCTTCTCACCCTCCAATCGACCCCTATTTTCCCCTTCTCACCTCCAATCATCCCTATTTTCCCCTTCTTACCCTCCAATCGTCCCCTATTTTCCCCTTCTCACCCTCCAATCATCCCCTATTTTCCCTTCCACCTCCAATCACCCCTATTTTCCCTTCTCACCCTCCAATCATCTCCTATTTTCCCCTTCTCACCCTCCAATCACCCCCTATTTTCCCCTTCTCACCCTCCAATCACCCCCTTCTCACCCTCCAATCACCCCCTATTTTCTCCTTCTCACCCTCCAATCGCCCCTATTTTCCCCTTCTCACCCTCCAATCACCCCCTATTTTCCCCTTCTACCCTCAATCACCCCTATTTCCCCTTCTCACCCTCCCATCATTCCCTATTTTCCCTTTCTCACCCTCCAATCAGCCCCTATTTCCCCTTCTCACCTCCAATCATCCCCTATTTTCCCCTTCTCACCCTCCAATCACCCCTATTTTCCCCTTCTCACCCTCCCATCATTCCCTATTTTCCTTCTCACCCTCCAATCACCCCTATTTTCCCCTTCTCACCCTCCAATCACCCCTATTTTCCCTTCTCACCCTCCAATCACCCTATTTTCCCCTCTCACCCTCCAATCATCCCTATTTTCCCCTTCTCACCCTCCAATCACCCCCTATTTTCCCCTTCTCACCCTCCCATCATCCTCTATTTTCCCATTCTCACCCTCCAATTAGCCCCCTATTTTCCCCTTCTCACCCTCCAATCACCCCCTATTTTCCCTTCTCACCCTCCAATCACCCTCTATTTTCCCCTTCTCACCCTCCAATCACCCCCTATTTTCCCTTCTCACCCTCCAATCACCCCCTATTTTCTCCTTCTCACCCTCCAATCATCCCCTATTTTCCCCTTCTCACCCTCCAATCACCCCCTATTTTCCCCTTCTCACCCTCCAATCACCCCCTATTTTATCTTCTCACCCTCCAATCATCCCTATTTTCCCCTTCTCACCCTCCCATCATCCCTTATTTCCCCTTCTCACCCTCCAATCACCCCCTATTTTCCCCTTCTCACCCTCCATCATTCCCTATTTTCCCCTTCTCACCCTCCAATCACCCCCTATTTTCCCATTCTCACCCTCCCATCATTCCCTATTTTCTCCTTCTCACCCTCCAATCATCCCCTATTTTCCCCTTCTCACCCTCCAATCATCCCCTATTTTCCCTTCTCACCCTCCAATCACCCCTATTTTCCCCTTCTCACCCTCCAATCATCCCCTATTTTCCCCTTATCACCTCCAATCACCCTCATTTCCCTCCACCCTCCAATCACCCCTATTTTCCCTTCTCACCCTCCAATCACCCCCTATTTTCCCCTTCTCACCTCCAATCACCCCTATTTTCCTTCCACCCTCCAATCACCCCTATTTTCCCTTCCACCCTCCAATCACCCCTATTTTCCCCTTCTCACCCTCCAATCACCCCCTATTTTCCCTTCTCACCCTCCATCATTCCCTATTTTCCCCTTCTCACCCTCCAATCACCCCCTATTTTCCCTTCTCACCCTCCCATCATCCCTATTTTCTCCCTTCTCACCCTCCAATACCCCTATTTTCCCCTTCTCACCCTCCAATGACCCCTATTTTCCCCTTCTCACCCTCCAATCACCCCTATTTTCCCTTCTCACCCTCCAATCATCCCCTATTTTCCCCTTCTCACCCTCCAATCACCCCTATTTTCCCCTTCTCACCTCCAATCACCCCCTATTTTCCCCTTCTCACCCTCCAATCACCCCTATTTTCCCCTTCTCACCCTCCAATCACCCCGTATTTTCCCCTTCTCACCCTCCAATCACCCCCTATTTTCCCTTCTCACCCTCCAATCATCCCCTATTTTCCCTTCACCCTCCAACCATCCCCTATTTTCCCCTCTCACCCTCCAATCACCCCCTATTTTCCCCTTCTCACCCTCCAATCATCCCCTATTTTCCCCTTCTCACCCTCCAATCATCCCCTATTTTCCCCTTCTCACCCTCCAATCACCCCCTATTTTCCCCTTCTCACCCTCCAATCATCCCTATTTTCCCCTTCTCACCCTCCAATCATCCCCTATTTTCCCCTTCTCACCCTCCAATCACCCCCTATTTTCCCCTTCTCACCCTCCCATCATCCCCTATTTTTCCCTTCCCACCCTCCAACCATCCCCTATTTTCCCTTCTCACCCTCCAATCACCCCCTATTTTCCCCTTCTCACCCTCCAATCATCCCTATTTTCCCCTCTCACCCTCCAATCACCCCTATTTTCCCCTTCTCACCCTCCAATCACCCCCTATTTTCCCCTCTCACCCTTCAATCACCCCCTATTTTCCCCTTCTCACCCTCCAATCACCCCTATTTTCCCCTTCTCACCCTCCAATCACCCCCTATTTTCCCCTTCTCACCCTCCCATCATTCCCTATTTTCCCCTTCTCACCCTCCAATCATCCCCTATTTTCTCCTCACCCTCCAATCACCCCCTATTTTCCCCTTCTCACCCTCCAATCATCCCCTATTTTCTCCTCACCCTCCAATCACCCCCTATTTTCCCTTCTCACCCTCCCATCATCCCCTATTTTCACTTCCCACCCTCCAACCATCCCCTATTTTCCCCTTCTCACCCTCCAATCACCCCCTATTTTCCCCTTCTCACCCTCCAATCATCCCCTATTTTCCCCTTCTCACCCTCCAATCATCCCCTATTTTCCCCTTCTCACCCTCCAATCACCCCTATTTTCCCTTCTCACCCTCCAATCATCCCCTATTTTCCCCTTCTCACCCTCCAATCATCCCCTATTTTCCCTCTCACCCTCCAATCACCCCCTATTTTCCCCTTCTCACCCTCCCAATCATTCCCTATTTTCCCCTTCTCACCCTCCAATCATCCCCTATTTTCCCCTTATCACCCTCCCATCATCCCCTATTTTCCCCTTCTCCCTCCCATCATTCCCTATTTTCCCCTTCTCACCCTCCAATCATCTCCTATTTTCCCCTTCTCACCCTCCCATCATTCCATATTTTCCCCTTTCTCACCCTCCAATCATCCCCTATTTTCCCCTTCTCACCCTCCAATCATCCCGTATTTTCCCCTTCTCACCCTCCCATCTTCCCTATTTTCCCCTTCTCACCCTCCAATCATCCCCTATTTTCCCCTTCTCACCCTCCCATCATCCCCTATTTTCCCCTTCCACCCTCCAATCATCCCCTATTTTCCCCTTCTCACCCTCCAATCATTCCCTATTTTCCCCTTCTCACCCTCCAATCATCCCCTATTTTCCCCTTCTCACCCTCCCATCATTCCCTATTTTCCCCTTCTCACCCTCCCATCATCCCCTATTTCCCCTTCCCACCCTCCCATCATTCCCTATTTTCCCTTTCTCACCCTCCCATCATTCCCTATTTTCCCCTTCTCACCCTCCAATCACCCCCTATTTTCCCCTTCTCACCCTCCCATCATTCCCTATTTTCCCCTTCTCACCCTCCAATCATCCCCTATTTTCCCCTTCTCACCCTCCATCATTCTCTATTTTCCCCTTCTCACCCTCCAATCATCCCCTATTTTCCCCTTCTCACCCTCCAATCACCCCCTATTTTCCCTTCTCACCCTCCCATCATCCCCTATTTTCCCCTTCTCACCCTCCAATCATTCCCTATTTTCCCCTTCTCACCCTCCCATCATTCCCTATTTCCCCTTCTCACCCTCCAATCACCCCCTATTTTCCCCTTCTCACCCTCCCATCATTCCCTATTTTCCCCTTCTCACCCTCCAATCATCCCCTATTTTCCCCTTCTCACCCTCCCATCACCACCCTATTTTCCCCTTCTCACCCTCCAATCACCCCCTATTTTCCCTTCTCACCCTCCAATCACCCTATTCCCTTCTCACCCTCCCATCATTCCCTATTTTCCCCTTCTCACCCTCCAATCACCCCCTATTTTCCCTTCTCACCCTCCCATCATTCCCTATTTTCCCCTTCTCACCCTCCAATCACCCCTATTTTCCCCTTCTCACCCTCCCATCATTCCCGATTTTCCCCTTCTCACCCTCCAATCATCCCTATTTTCCCCTTCTCACCCTCCCATTATTCCCTATTTTCCCCTTCTTCACCCTCCAATCATCCCTATTTTCCCCTTTCCACCCTCCAATCACCCCCTATTTTCCCCTTCTCACCCTCCCATCATCCCCTATTTCCCTTCTTACCCTCCAATCACCCCCTATTTTCCCCTTCTCACCCTCCAATCATCCCCTATTTTCCCCTTCCCACCCTCCAACCATCCCATATTTTACCCTTCTCACCCTCCAATCTTGTCGCCTCCGTGGTGCTGTGGCTAGC
>JACEEZ010009020.1:82500-120000 GCA_016584305.1 Chionoecetes opilio
GATAGGATAATGGGGGAAGGAGAAGAAGGTTGAGAGTGAAAGGTGGGGCATTGAGGTGTGATGGGAATTGAAAGACAAGATGAGGTGTAGAAGAATGAGAATTGAGAAGAAAATAAGAAAGGGAAGAATAAAAGTGATGATTTAGGGAAGGGAAAAGAGAAAGGGAAGGTAGGGTGTGGGATAGGAGAATGGGGGATGGAGAAGGAGGAGTAGGCTGATGGGAATTGAAAGGCAAGATTAGGTGTAGAAGAATGAAAGTTAGAAAGAAAATAAGAGAGGGAAGGAATAAAAGTACGTAGTGATTTAGGCAGGATAAAAGGACAGGAAACAGAGAGGAAGTTTGAAGTACATTTTATTGATTGGTAAAATATATAGAAAGTGGATCACATTTATAGCTTTCTTGTGTGTAGCTTATCTATCTATCTATCTATCTATCTATGCCACCTGACTAATGCTGACTTCCTCTTATGCTTCAACCACTCATCATTTATCATTTGTCATCTTTCTCTCTTCCCCTCTACCATTTATTTATAATCTCTCTTTCCTCATTTTAACCATCTTTTGTATTCTCTTATCCTAGTGTTTCTTCTTTCTCTCCATCTTTATCTCTTCCATCTGTCACAACTTCCCTGTAGCCCTTAATACATAGATTTAGCATCATCAGCAAATAAGCTCATATAACTGTTCACTCCCTCTGTCATATCATTTACATAGACCAAGAACATCACTGGGGCCAATACTGATCCTTGATTCCTGACTTGATTCCTGGGGCCAATACTGATCCCAACTTTCTCCCCTTCAAGCTCCTCTTTCACTCTTACATTATAATCCTATCTGCTCTTTTCATATATCTTTGTATACTATTCTTATACTGTACTAGCCTTCTTAATTTCCTATATCCCTTTTTTCTATCTCCTCTGCTTGCCCTCACTCTCCTCCTCTCCGTTCCACCTTATTCTCCTTCACTCTTTCACTTTCCCCTCGTGCTTCAGCCCTTGCTCTGTGTTGGCAGGTGTGTGTGATGTGCTGTGAGACGCTCAAGACTCTGGTGCTCATCAACCTCACCAAGATGAGTCACACCCTCATCCACCCCGCCGCCTTCATCAACCTCCAGACGCTGGTCATCTCGCCACAGGTACATAAGAACTTAAGAAAATACGGAAGCTACAAGAGGCCGCGAGTACACGTGGTAGTTCCTGTTACTTAACACTTCCTACATCCACCTTTCACCCCCATCCATGAAATGATCTAGCCTCCTTTTAAAGCTCCCTATTGACTCCGCACTAACTACCTGGCTACTGAGTCCATTCCAATCATTTACCACCCTTTCAACTTGCAAGAGTATTGTCCACCCAAGTACAACATGTGTATTCCTTCCCTTCAGAACATAGGTGATGACCTCATGGAGTTACTGGGTCAGTCGCGGTCTGTGCAACCTTCACATCGTCCAGAACAAGTACACAGACCACGGCAAGTCCCTCGGCTACAAGGTGTGTTTACCTAGTTGTGTTTTACAGGGCCTGAGCTACACTCATGTGGTCCAGTCTCCGTATCTACATTTATCCAGTCTTTCTTTCAATTGGTGCCCATTATTTGTTGATATCACCTCCTCATTTAGTCCATTCCAAACTTCTGCATTTCTATGAGGGAAGCTGTACTTCTTTATGTTGTTCAGGCATCTCCCTTTTCCTAATTTTTTGGTATGTCCTCTTGTGCATCGACCTTCGGCTACAAGGTGTGGAAGGCGTGCCGGGCCGGCAACCCTCGCCTGCGGGTACACCTGTGTCTGGAGGGGCCCTGCAAGAAGGAGATCATCTGGCAGCCTCGAGCACCTGTCAAGAGTATTGTCTATGACTCCCCATATGCTAAGGTGAGGCTTGACGGTGTGTCCCTTAATTCTTTCCTCTTTAAGTCTGCCTGCCTTTCCTCAATCCCCTATGTCAGTCAGGCTATCGGGCTACCTTTCCTCTATTTCCTGTCCAGCTGCCTTTACTCTATCTCCTTTGTCTGGCTGCCCTCCCTCTATTCTCTTTATTCCTGCCTTTCCTCTATCCAGTATCCAGTTGCCTTTCCTCTATCCCCTGCCTGGTTGCCGCCTCTTTTCCCTCTCTTACTATAACCTCCCTTCTATCCCATGTCTTCATAATAAAGTATGGGTTTGTGAGATAACACCACAAACGTATAAAGAACATAAGAACATAAGGAAGCTTCAAGAGGCCGTGAGACTCCAGAGTGCAAGTATTCAGATTATAAAGAGCAGCATGCATTGCCAAGACCCTGACCATTACTCACATGCCAGGAACATACAGGAACTGCCAAGATTAACTGACTATCTATTATCTATCTATGACTATCTATCTGACTATCTGATTATCTATTATTAACTAACTATTAAAAGTCTATTGATTTTGGGAACTACCACGTGTTGATCTCGCGGCCTCTTGTAGCTTCCTTATTTTCTTATGTTCTTATGTTCTTATACCACAGATCAGCACCCGCGTCATGATGGCCGCCGTGGAGAGGTACAAGCAGGACCTGGAGGTGTTCGCCCACATGCAGCTGCCGCGCTTCCACATGGGCGGTTCCTTCCACGACCGCGCCGACTCCGCCCTGGTGCTCCTGGTCCGCCAGTGCCCCTACCTCCACACCCTGGTGAGGACCCTGATGTTGAAGAGTGATGATAATACAATGTGATGATCGATTTAGTATTGAAAACCTACTTCTTATTCCTTACTTATTATTTAATTTAATTTTTAACATCACAAAGGACTGGCCAAGGGAAAAACAAAAAAAGAGGTAACAAAAAGTACGCTTAGTTGCCAGTCCCTATAAAGAAGACAGTAAGAAATTAAAGAAAAGGGGGTGGACCAATTTAGTTCGGGAGGTGTCTTGTTACTCCTCTCTTGAAAAGATTGAAGTGGTAGGAAGATGGAAAAATAGAAACATGAAGAGAGTTCCAGAATTTACCAGTTACAAGTTGAATAATAATGATTGCTAATGATACTTGATTGCAGTGATTTCAATACTATATCTATTATAAAAGATTTAGTTTCTATGTGCTATATATATTAAGTAATGCTTGAGAGGGGTTGTTTAGTGATGGGCTGAGGGAGAGAGGTGCAGGGGTGTTAAGAGTGAGTGAGAGAGGTGCTGGGGTGTTAAGAGTGAGTGAGAGAGGTGCAGGGGTTAAGAGTGAGTGAGAGAGGTGCAGGGGTGTTAAGAGTGAGTGAGAGAGGTGCAGGGGTGTTAAGAGTGAGGGAGAGAGGTGCAGGGGTTAAGATGAGTGAGAGAGGTGCAGGGTGTTAAGAGTGAGTGAGAGAGGTGCTGGGGTGTTAAGAGTGAGTGAGAGAGGTGCAGGGTTAAGAGTGAGTGAGAGAGGTGCAGGGGTGTTAAGAGTGAGTGAGAGAGGTGCAGGGGTGTTAAGAGTGAGGGAGAGAGGTGCAGGGGTTAAGAGTGAGTGAGAGAGGTGCAGGGGTGTTAAGAGTGAGTGAGAGAGGTGCTGGGGTGTTAAGAGTGAGTGAGAGAGGTGCAGGGGTTAAGAGTGAGTGAGAGAGGTGCAGGGGTGTTAAGAGTGAGTGAGAGAGGTGCAGGGGTGTTAAGAGTGAGGGAGAGAGGTGCAGGGGTTAAGAGTGAGTGAGAGAGGTGCAGGGGTGTTAAGAGTGAGTGAGAGAGGTGCTGGGGTGTTAAGAGTGAGTGAGAGAGGTGCAGGGGTTAAGAGTGAGTGAGAGAGGTGCAGGGGTGTTAAGAGTGAGTGAGAGAGGTGCAGGGGTGTTAAGAGTGAGGGAGAGAGGTGCAGGGGTTAAGAGTGAGTGAGAGAGGTGCAGGGTGTTAAGAGTGAGTGAGAGAGGTGCTGGGGTGTTAAGAGTGAGTGAGAGAGGTGCAGGGGTTAAGAGTGAGTGAGAGAGGTGCAGGGGTGTTAAGAGTGAGGGAGAGAGGTGCAGGGGTGTTAAGAGTGAGTGAGTGAGGTGCAGGGGTGTTAAGAGTGAGGGAGAGAGGTGCTGGGGTGTTAAGAGTGAGGGAGAGAGGTGCTGGAGTGTTAAGAGTGAGTGAGAGAGGTGCAGGGATGTTAAGAGTGAGTGAGAGAGGTGCAGGGGTGTTAAGAGTGAGTGAGAGAGGTGCAGGGGTGTTAAGAGTGAGGGAGAGAGGTGCAGGGGTGTTAAGAGTGAGTGAGAGAGGTGCAGGGTGTTTAAGAGTGAGTGAGAGAGGTGCAGGGGTGTTAAGAGTGAGGGAGAGAGGTGCAGGGGTGTTAAGAGTGAGGGAGAGAGGTGCAGGGGTGTTAAGAGTGAGGGAGAGAGGTGCAGGGGTGTTAAGAGTGAGGGAGAGAGGTGCAGGGGTGTTAAGAGTGAGTGAGAGAGGTGCTGGGGTGTTAAGAGTGAGGGAGAGAGGTGCAGGGGTGTTAAGAGTGAGTGAGAGAGGTGCAGGGGTGTTAAGAGTGAGTGAGAGAAGTGCAGGGGTGTTAAGAGTGAGTGAGAGAGGTGCAGGGGTGTTCAGAGTGAGTGAGAGAGGTGCAGGGGTGTTAAGAGTGAGGGAGAGAGGTGCTGGGGTGTTAAGAGTGAGGGAGAGAGGTGCTGGGGTGTTAAGAGTGAGTGAGAGAGGTGCAGGGGTGTTAAGAGTGAGGGAGAGAGGTGCTGGGGTGTTAAGAGTGAGTGAGAGAGGTGCAGGGGTGTTAAGAGTGAGTGAGAGAGGTGCAGGGGTGTTAAGAGTGAGTGAGAGGTGCAGGGGTGTTAAGAGTGAGTGAGAGAGGTGCAGGGGTGTTAAGAGTGAGTGAGAGAGGTGCTGGGGTGTTAAGAGTGAGTGAGAGAGGTGCAGGGGTGTTAAGAGTGAGGGAGAGAGGTGCTGGGGTGTTAAGAGTGAGTGAGAGAGGTGCAGGGGTGTTAAGAGTGAGGGAGAGGTGCTGGGTGTTAAGAGTGAGGGAGAGAGGTGCTGGGGTGTTAAGAGTGAGGGAGAGAGGTGCAGGGGTGTTAAGAGTGAGGGAGAGAGGTGCAGGGGTGTTAAGAGTGAGGGAGAGAGGTGCTGGGGTGTTAAGAGTGAGGGAGAGAGGTGCTGGGGTGTTAAGAGTGAGTGAGAGAGGTGCAGGGTGTTAAGAGTGAGTGAGAGAGGTGCAGGGGTGTTAAGAGTGAGTGAGAGAGGTGCAGGGGTGTTAAGAGTGAGGGAGAGAGGTGCAGGGGTTAAGAGTGAGTGAGAGAGGTGCAGGGGTGTTAAGAGTGAGTGAGAGAGGTGCTGGGGTGTTAAGAGTGAGTGAGAGAGGTGCAGGGGTTAAGAGTGAGTGAGAGAGGTGCAGGGGTGTTAAGAGTGAGGGAGAGAGGTGCAGGGTGTTAAGAGTGAGTGAGTGAGGTGCAGGGGTGTTAAGAGTGAGGGAGAGAGGTGCTGGGGTGTTAAGAGTGAGGGAGAGAGGTGCTGGAGTGTTAAGAGTGAGTGAGAGAGGTGCAGGGGTGTTAAGAGTGAGTGAGAGAGGTGCAGGGGTGTTAAGAGTGAGTGAGAGAGGTGCAGGGTGTTACGAGTGAGGGAGAGAGGTGCAGGGGTGTTAAGAGTGAGTGAGAGAGGTGCAGGGGTGTTAAGAGTGAGTGAGAGAGGTGCAGGGTGTTAAGAGTGAGGGAGAGAGGTGCAGGGGTGTTAAGAGTGAGGGAGAGAGGTGCAGGGGTGTTAAGAGTGAGGGAGAGAGGTGCAGGGGTGTTAAGAGTGAGGGAGAGAGGTGCAGTGGTGTTAAGAGTGAGTGAGAGAGGTGCTGGGGTGTTAAGAGTGAGGGAGAGAGGTGCAGGGGTGTTAAGAGTGAGTGAGAGAGGTGCAGGGGTGTTAAGAGTGAGTGAGAGAAGTGCAGGGGTGTTAAGAGTGAGTGAGAGAGGTGCAGGGGTGTTCAGAGTGAGTGAGAGAGGTGCAGGGTGTTAAGAGTGAGTGAGAGAGGTGCTGGGGTGTTAAGAGTGAGGGAGAGAGGTGCTGGGGTGTTAAGAGTGAGTGAGAGAGGTGCAGGGGTGTTAGAGTGAGGGAGAGAGGTGCTGGGGTGTTAAGAGTGAGGGAGAGAGGTGCAGGGGTGTTAAGAGTGAGTGAGAGAGGTGCAGGGGTGTTAAGAGTGAGTGAGAGAGGTGCAGGGGTGTTAAGAGTGAGTGAGAGAGGTGCAGGGGTGTTAAGAGTGAGGGAGAGAGGTGCTGGGGTGTTAAGAGTGAGGGAGAGAGGTGCAGGGGTGTTAAGAGTGAGGGAGAGAGGTGCAGGGTGTTAAGAGTGAGGAGAGAGGTGCTGGGGTGTTAAGAGTGAGGGAGAGAGGTGCTGGGGTGTTAAGAGTGAGGGAGAGAGGTGCAGGGTGTTAAGAGTGAGTGAGAGAGGTGCAGGGGTGTTAAGAGTGAGGGAGAGAGGTGCAGGGGTGTTAAGAGTGAGGAGAGAGGTGCAGGGGGGTTAAGAGTGAGGGAGAGAGGTGCTGGGGTGTTAAGAGTGAGTGAGAGAGGTGCAGGGGTGTTAAGAGTGAGGGAGAGAGGTGCAGGGGTGTTAAGAGTGAGGGAGAGAGGTGCAGGGGTGTTAAGAGTGAGGGAGAGAGGTGCAGGGGTGTTAAGAGTGAGGGAGAGAGGTGCTGGGGTGTTTAAGAGTGAGTGAGAGAGGTGCAGGGGTGTTAAGAGTGAGGGAGAGAGGTGCAGGGGTGTTAAGAGTGAGGGAGAGAGGTGCAGGGGTGTTAAGAGTGAGGGAGAGAGGTGCTGGGGTGTTAAGAGTGAGAGAGAAAGGTGCAGGGGTGTTAAGAGTGAGTGAGAGAGGTGCAGGGGTGTTAAGAGTGAGTGAGAGAGGTGCAGGGGTTAAGAGTGAGTGAGAGAGGTGCAGGGGTGTTAAGAGTGAGTGAGAGAGGTGCAGGGGTGTTAAGAGTGAGTGAGAGAGGTGCAGGGGTGTTAAGAGTGAGTGAGAGAGGTGCAGGGGTTAAGAGTGAGTGAGAGAGGTGCAGGGGTGTTAAGAGTGAGTGAGAGAGGTGCAGTGGTGTTAAGAGTGAGTGAGAGAGGTGCAGGGGTGTTAAGAGTGAGGGAGAGGTGCAGGGGTGTTAAGAGTGAGGGAGAGAGGTGCTGGGGTGTTAAGAGTGAGTGAGAGAGGTGCAGGGGTGTTAAGAGTGAGTGAGAGAGGTGCAGGGGTGTTAAGAGTGAGTGAGAGAGGGCAGGAGTTAAGAGTGAGTGAGAGAGGTGCAGGGGTGTTAAGAGTGAGTGAGAGAGGTGCTGGGGTGTTAAGAGTGAGGGAGAGAGGTGCTGGGGTGTTAAGAGTGAGGGAGAGAAGTGCAGGGGTATTAAGAGTGAGTGAGAGAGGTGCAGGGGTGTTAAGAGTGAGGGAGAGAGGTGCTGGGGTATTAAGAGTGAGGGAGAGAGGTGCAGGGGTGTTAAGAGTGAGTGAGAGAGGTGCAGGGGTTAAGAGTGAGTGAGAGAGGTGCAGGGGTGTTAAGAGTGAGTGAGAGAGGTGCAGGGGTGTTAAGAGTGAGTGAGAGAGGTGCAGGGGTGTTAAGAGTGAGTGAGAGAGGTGCAGGGGTTAAGAGTGAGTGAGAGAGGTGCAGGGGTTAAGAGTGAGTGAGAGAGGTGCAGGGGTGTTAAGAGTGAGTGAGAGAGGTGCAGGGGTGTTAAGAGTGAGTGAGAGAGGTGCAGGGGTTAAGAGTGAGTGAGAGAGGTGCTGGGGTGTTAAGAGTGAGTGAGAGAGGTGCAGGAGTGTTAAGAGTGAGTGAGAGAAGTGCAGGGGTGTTAAGAGTGAGTGAGAGAGGTGCAGGGGTGTTAAGAGTGAGGGAGAGAGGTGCTGGGGTGTTAAGAGTGAGGAGAGAGGTGCAGGGTGTTAAGTGTGAGAATGCAGGTGTTAAGAGTGAGGGAGAGGGGGCGGGTGTTAAGAGTGAGTGAGAGAGGTGCAGGGGTGTTAAGAGTGAGTGAGAGAGGTGCAGGGGTGTTAAGAGTGAGGGAGAGAGGTGCGGGGTGTTAAGAGTGAGGAGGAAAGGGCTGGTGGTGTTAGAGGTGGTGAGGAGGTCTCGGTTAAGATGAAAGAGGTGCAGGGGTGTTAAGAGTGATGAAGAGGTGAGGGTTAAGAGTGAGGAAGATTGCAGGGGAAGAGAGTTGAGAGGTGGTGGTGTTTAAGATTGAGGAAGATGTGCAGTTTAAAGTGAGGTTGGGGTTAAGATAGGGAGAGAGGTGCTGGTGTTAAGATAGTGAGAGAGCAGGTGTTGATGAGTGAAGAGGTGCAGGGTGTTAAGAGTGAGTGGAGAGAAGGTGCAGAGTTAAGGTGAGGGGAGGTGCACTGTGTTAAGAAAGAGGAAAGAGGTGTGGGTGTAGATAATGGGAGAGATTGCTGGTGTTTAGAGTGAGGTAAAATGTGAGGATTAAGAAGTGAGTGAGAGAGGTGCAAGGGTGTTAAGGAGTGAGGGAGAGAGGGTGCTGGGGTTTAATGTGAGGAGAGAGGGTGCAGGGGATTTTTAAGCAGTGAGTGGAGAGGTGCAGGGGTTAAGAGGAGTGAGAGGTGGGGTGTTAAGAGGTGAGGATGGCACGGGGTGGTAAGGTGAAGATAGAGTGTGCAGGGTGTTAAGAGTGCAGTGAGAGTAGGTGCAGGGTTAGAGTGAATGCAGAGGTGCAGGGTAAGAGTGATAGGGAGTGAGGGTAAAAAGTTGAAAGCTGCAGGGGTTTAAGAGTAAATGTGCATTGCTTGATGAGTGAGAGATGCTTTTAAGAGTAGAGTAAATGTGCATGGAGTGTTAAGGTGAGTGAAGAATGCATGTTAGACTGATAGGAGTCATGGTTAAGATGAGGGAGAGAGTGCTGGGTGTTTAGAGAGGGAAGAGTGCGGGTGTTAAGAGGATGAAGAAATAGGGGTTGAGTAGTGCAGATGGTGTCACGGGGCTGTTCAAGAAGAGTGAAGATGGTGCAGGGGTTAAGAGTGAGTGTGAAGTGCAGGGGTGTAGAAGTGATGGAGAAGTGCAGGTTAAGGTAGTGAGAGAGTTGCTGGGTTTAATCACTGCGAGGTGCGGGTTAGAGTGAGTGAGGAGGTGAGGTGTTAGAGGAGGTCGGGTGTTAAATGAAGAAGTGTTGAGAGAGGGAGTGCTGGGTTTAAGGTGGGAAGAGGTGCTGGGTGTTAAGATGAGTGAAGGCAGTGTGATGGTGGAGAGTGCGTGTTGGGGAAGATGCTGGGGTGTAAGCCCTTTACAGTGTGAAAGTGGTTTCCTCCTGTTTATTCTACATCCGCATGCCATCATATGAGTAAGAAAATTAATACAAGAATGTGTTTTGTTGCTCCTTCTCCTTGATTTTGGAATTTATTAAGGAAAAAGCAGTAATGTACATATGTGAATTGAGAAAATTCTTTTGAATTCAGAGGCAGATCGCCCGTACGTGATGGAAAAGAGATTCTATGCTTCTGTGAGAAATGAATGATATGAGGTATTGTACGGTGCCACTCCTGCATGTGGGGCAGGATTACCGAAGTAGGAGTTTATCGAGGAGAACGGCATCTCCGTGGGTTTTATTGTAAAGAACGGAATGCCGGCCGCGGCAGGTGGTCTTAAGTCTCGCGCCACATAAGAGGGCTGATGAGCTGCCCGTCCGTAATGTTGCAACTGCTGATTGGATTATAGAGGTGATTTATGTAGTGTCTTCTGGTTTTCCCATATCCACAGTAATAATCATATGTGGTTAGTGAGAAAAACACCCTTTACTGCCAATAATGTGACTTATATGCTCTTTTTGCTTATGGTGATATGAAATGGTAATTGCTAATGTACTATTGGTTAATGAAGAATTATTTACACTTGGATGGCTACAACCCTGACTGACCCAGTTCTATGCGTGGCTGTGCAAGAACGCGCGGTCGTACGAGGCGATGGAGAGGGAGGTGTCGCAGATCCTGGGTCACCGCTGGCAGGCTCTCACGGACAAGCAGTTCAAGATGGTGAAGCTGGATCTCAACAAGAGCCTTTATGTGTGACAGTGCAGGGAGGTGAGGGGGCAAGGTTGGTAAGCTCGCAGCACGTTAAGTTGGCGAAAATGGAGCCCCTTCACTCCCCCCTTCCGAACGCATGGGATTGGTTGCTGATTGAGGTGTTGGGGGAGAATGTCTTACTCCAAGTTCCGCCCTAAAGCCCCAACACCCAACATTCAATCAATCCTGTGCGTTCGGAAGGGGGAAGTGAAGGGGCCCCACTTTTGCCAACTTAACGTGCAGCGAGTATATAGTCAGCTGTGATTTTGTTTAACTGAGTCATTATTGAGAATTTAATAGTTGCTTTTATTTTCTGTTAGTTTTGTGTTGAATTTATTTAATATTTTTCTATTTTGTGATACTAAAACATAATGTCACATCCCTGTTTTTAGTTTGTTTCTAGTAAGGGTATCACAGTTTATGCAAGTATTTACCTGGTTCATACAATACAGGTGTCCTTGCAAGCCCTCACCTGGCAAGGGAAACACAGCTCCTGTGTTAGTGTCCCTGA
This sequence comes from Chionoecetes opilio, assembly GCA_016584305.1. NCBI lineage: Eukaryota > Metazoa > Arthropoda > Malacostraca > Decapoda > Majidae > Chionoecetes > Chionoecetes opilio. The sequence continues at coordinate 92,915 of JACEEZ010009020.1, forward strand.
AGTTGTAGCTTATTGATGCATCAGTAAAAAAGAGATTAGTGAATGTAGAATGCTGGTCGAGGTTATTACAAATGTGATGAGGGAATTAGGATTATTACAGCTGTGTTAATTCAACTAATATTCATTATTAGTTGAATTTGTAAATGACCAGTCTGTGCATCACGTTACTTCTTTTTTTTTTTTGCATTGGAGCCTATAGCGCCTGTAGGCTATTATTATCATTACTGAAGACTCGCTACTATTATTTCAATTTGGACAAGAAAGATACACGACTTGTAAATGGTAAACGTATATTTGTTCGTTTTTTTGTACAAATTCATTAAACTAGCGATTTATACAAGTTTGTGTAACATTTCACACATCTCTTCATAGTGCTCCTTATAGAATGGAACATAAAGAGTTTTAAGAGAAGATGAACATAATGATAAGAGAACATAAGGCTTGCGTTGTGCTTCAGAACATGATAAGCCACGTAGATGTAATTTTTTTGCGTGACCTGAAAGTGTCTTGTCCTGTTCCATAATACAGTATTTTGTGTAGCTACCTGGCAATTTCAACTTCCGATCTGCCAACTATGTACTGTATAAATACGTCTTTGTGTAAGTAAGTCCTGTAAGTAAGTAAGTACGTTGTATCTGTAAGTAAGTAAGTCTTTGTGTATCTGTGTGTGGTAACCATGCAACGACATCGGAACAAGCAGGAGACAACGATGATCGGGAGAAGACAAATAAGGAAAATAAAGGAAGGAAAGAATCACAGAGATGAGAGACAGGCTGTGGGCTATCTATGAGTCATTGATAGCCAACAACCTGTCTCTCCTCTCTGATTATCTTTCCTTCTTCCTTTATTTTCCTCATTTCTCTTCTCCCGACCATCGTCGTCTCCTTCTCGTTCCGGTGTCGTCGCATGGTTACCACATGTGTATGATTCAAAATGTTCCCTTTGCACTGCTATTCAATCTGGAATTGTAGCTTTGTGCCACTCTACTAATAATGACTACGTAACAATGTTTCTGCAGACCACCTGCTGCTACAGACTGACTGACAAAAGCTGCATAGAGCATGGAACACACGTATGCACACCGATACTTCAGGTAATCGGAGTTCTCCGTTTAGTAGTCAAGTGAAGACAGACCCTCACCCTGTGCAAACACCCTGCAACCACTAAAACATCTGTATTTATTTACAGAAATATTCTAGCTAAAATATGCATATAAATAATTCTTTTGATTATACCACATTGCAACAGTATGAGAAATGTTAACAATATCACTATGGTAGATCTGTAAGTTACCTGGAGCTGTAAGCATTGTAAAGCTGCTAAGGTCGGGTGAGGGAGGATAACCTGACGTAACTGGAAATTTTGACGTTAAGATAACCATAGAATATGTATCATATCTAATATGCATGATATATCTGGATGCAGTCTTATTGCAAATTGGATTTCATATATTCATTCACAAACCCTATCAATGAAGGCACTAAGAGGGTCTTTGCAGTGTACATAGGGCGATCACTCCTGAATGGTGGCTAGGGTGTGGTCAGGCTGGGCTAACACCTGTGTACAGTGGTGCAACTTTTACCAAACATGCGATGCGTAACTTCTGTGATATATTTAAAGGCAACACAAATGTGATAAACACATACCAATACAATTTTAACTTAACATGGCAACACTGTACACAGGTGTTGGCCAGCCTCACCGCACCCTAGCTGCCATTTAGGAGTGGTGGCACTGTAGTACCACCACATTTGGACATTATGCAGACCATTACATTTTTCACACGCAGTGATAGAGGTAGCTATATGAGTGACAGCAAGAAGCTTTTCTTTAATTCCTCCATAAAGCCTTAGAGATTGATTCATTGTTATCAATAACAATGGAATCTGATTCTAAAAATATTTAGGTAGACAAAGGCTATTACTAACAGGAAAAGTACCATAAGTTACAACCTTCAGGAGAGAAAAAAGGATATTTACAAGATTGGTGTCATGGAAAAGTAATTCTGCTTAAATGTACTGTAGAAGAAAATGACAAATTATAAAGTTAGATGAGTATTTCATCTTGCCAGATCAAAGTCTCATCTTAAACACTACAAACTTGTTCTGTTGATGATTGCAGACACCCTGTGGAGTCTGCATTAGGGATCAGAGAAACACCGGCCACCAGGCTCACATCACAGCTAGAGGAGTAGAGGAGATCCATGGGGAGGCAGGGGAGGTGAGGTATTGCTCATTCTGTTTTGCATTGATGAACACTTGACTATTGAGCAAACATGACCCGACCTGACCGAACCGAGGCACACGAGGCGCTCAGTGGGGCTTTGGTACGTGTCCGTCCACGTAGAAGTTGCGCGTGGCTGAGGGGAGAGTGAGGGTCATGCCATCCAGCTCCTTAGTCAGGATGATCTGGCAGCCTGGGGGGAGGGGGGAGGCGGGGGTCAGTGCAAGGATAATACAAGACTATTAACAATACAATACGAGTGATGCAATAAGAGTGTAGTATCCTTGGTTGAGTGGCTGGTCACAGGCACATGGAAGACAGAAGAGAGTTGGAAAGAAATGTTCACATCGAGCATAATATAAGGGTTTTTTTTTTAAAATCCTGCAAACACTAACTCTATCAACGGAGAGTACCTATCCTCCTCTTCCATTTCTATACTGTTTATTAGCTACAGAGACTTCAGGGCACTAAAGAAAAGGAAAAACGCACAGGTTCCCCTTAGCATGAATTGTTCTTTCAAGACATCAAACCAAGATGATGGTTTTCATGAACTTGTGAAATGAAGATTGGAGATTGATGGACCAATAATGAATAATCTATTAGAAATGAACCACACTTTAAGGCATCATCAGCCCCATTCAGGTGACATTGTCTTACACAATGTCACAAAAAGCTGCTTATGACTTCAGTGAATTTTTTATTTCATACACTATGGCAACACTTTGAGATGAAAACCTGTGTGGGACCCGGCCCTGGATATGCAGTGTATTAATATTCGTATGGTTCGGTATTAGACATTAGGCAATAATTGTATGTTTGAATAATGTCAAATATCGAACCACACGAACATTAATACAATGCATATCCCACACACACAAAAAAGCTGCTTATGACTTCAGTTAATTTTACATTTCACACACTATGGCAACACTTGAGATGAACACACACATGCTCACCCAGCCTGGAGTTGTCCTTGAGGAACACTGCAAGGTCCAGCATGTCTTCCTCCTCCTCCAGGGGCTCGTCCAGGCAGTCCGTGTACTCGTTGTCCACATACACGTGACAGGTGCTGCACGCCAGGGAGGCCTCGCAGGCGCCTGTCAACAGCAGCCAAGGGGTAAAGTACTGCATGTTTGGTGTAGCCTACATCCTCTTATGCATACTCAAGTATTTGTTTCATTATGTATGAAATACAGGGAGGTCCCGAAGATACGAGCAGTTAGGTTCCACCTGGCATACTCGTAAAGCGAAATCTCGTATAACGAAACACATAACTAATGGTAAAATATAGGTTTGGTTCCAGGACACCATCAATTAAAAATAAAATAAAAAATAGACATGTTTTTCAAGCTAAAATAAACTATAGCAAACACAACAAACACACAGCGTCTATATTACCCACACTGTACTACCTATTCTGTAGAAAAAGCATTCTGAAAGAGAAAATAGCACACAAAATAACATAACTGCACATTAATTAAACATAAAACATGCATAACACTCACAAGTGGTAATGTTGTGTGGGGAGACAGGAAGCTGGCAAGTAGCCAGCTGAGAGTCCCTGTTTTCTCTCTCCGAGGCTCGAGAGAAAACAGGGGTGACTGCGTTTGCAGGGATGACTGGGTTAGAGTTCTTCCTCCTCCCCTTGATCACTTGGCGAAGAGGAAAGATCCTCGGTGCTGCCGCGTGATACAATAGACTCGAGAGGGTAGGGTAGGTAAGGGACAAGGGAGGGGTGCGCAGACCTCTTCCACTGCCCACAAACTCGTCTCTGCGCATCTGAATCATTGTACATCGTCCAGGGATGTGAATTTTTGTAGGCCACATTGTGGTACTGATCCACCAGAATTATCATATTTTCAGATTGATTATCGTACAACCTTAGGTAAAATCATATAGTCAGTAAATGACTTTATAATTTTAGTAAATAACTTGTAATTTACTTTAGTAAATAACTTGTAATTTACTTTAGTAAATAACTTGTAATTTACTTTAGTAAATAACTTGGTAATTTTACTCACCCCAGTTTGAATGTCGTAGCATTGGATTTTCGATCTCGTATATTGAAAATAGACCCTAATTTACACATCTTGTATCATCGGATTCTCGTATATCGGATGCTCGTATAACAGGACCTCCCTGTAGTTGCATTAGTCTCCTACTCTTTAAGTGGAGTCATGTTTTTTCTTCTTTTCTATACATTTGTGCCTATAGCGCCAAATGTCTATGCTATCTATCTGTTAGTTTGAGGTCTAGTTTTATGGGGCTTGCTCAAAGGAGTGGTCATGGGAGGTTTTAATGAGTCATAGAACTTTGAATGGATACGGAAGTGATGGACATGGACATATCAAGGGAGTGGATACATATGAAATGCATAAGGAAGGAAACCTCATATAGTGGAGAAGAAATGGAAGAATATGTATAAGATGCAATGGTAGTCGGAGGAGAGGAATGATTGCACAAATGAAATGCATCACTATGTCATTCTGGATACATTTCTACTGAGGTTATCATTATAGGTGGCTCCTCTAGGGGTCAGGCAGCATTATTGACGAGGATTAGTTCGCCTGGTTAGCCACCCCTAGTATCTGGTCACCATGTCCAGGGAGAGAACAGCAGGCACAATAGTAATAGAGGGGTGGCTCAGATCTGCAGGCACGCCAGTCCGTGAATCAAATATAATTGGATACATTGGCAACAAAGATGGACTGATTGTGTGCCCTTGCAGAATTTAGCGTACATGATGTTACACAAAAAACTAAATCATCATTCTACATATTCCGAAAGTATAGGACCCAAATGATGATGATATGAGTAAGATAACTGCAAGACCTACACATGGTAGTTCCTGTAATTGTAATGTAGGTGTAATTGTTGATGATGATGATGCTATGAGTCGGGTAAGAGGCCGCCTTGACTCACCTTCCAGCTCTATGTTGTAGCGGTGCGCCAGGTACATCACGTTGTCACCAATCTTGCCTCGGACCTGGATCTTATTGTCGTTTCGGTCAACATATGTAATGTTGACGCTGTGAGAGAATGCTGTGTTAAGGGCTGGTTTGGCGCTATGCTGGGCAGGTGACAACACAGCTTGACATGACACGTTACCTGCATTACCTTTATATGCCAAGTTTACGTTGATTTAATTCTAACACATCAATTTATTTTTTGTAGGGGGGAGTATCGGTGCAAAATTCATCATTAAGTCTACATAAGCACCATGTTTACTCTGTCATGAACAAGGAAAACTGAGGCTAAATTTCCAGTTTGACACCGAATCAACTTTGGTGGACGAAACTATTTTTTTCTGGTGAGTTTTGATGCGTTTTGAATTAATCTGCTAACTGTTTCTGTCGCAAATCAATTTTTTATTTTTTATTTTAGTGATTTGGAACAAAAATGATGGAAAAGATAATTGAACCTAACCTAATTAAAACCCATCAAAACTCACCTGAAAAAAATTGTTTCGTCCACCAAAGTGAATTTGGTGTCAAACTTGAATAATAGCCAACTGAGTGGCAATATTCTGGGATCAAGAAGTAAACAAATACTCACACTTCCTCCTCTGACTTAGGGTCCTGCCACTCATAGTCGCCGTGCCACACACCTGAAACAAGGATCAGTGTTTAAGTTGTCTACTATTATATTGTCTTCACACATAGTACTTACCCTGTGATTGCTAGCTTTTAAGTCCAATCTTTGAGTAAAGCCCGGGGCCCACTATGAGGTTACGGGGCCACGTCAACCCACGTTATGGTAACGCGGGCTGACGATGCCTCGTTCTTGCCGTGGCGTGATTTTATAACATTAAAAAAATTGTTGTGTAAGCCCACGTCAGTTACCCTGGACAAGTGACGTGGCAGTGTCGTGGCCGTGACGTGGATCTGTCTTTGTCTGACGAGACATTAACGTCGCTGACGTGGCGATCAGGCTGACTTGAGTTGAAGCGAAAAAAATTCCGCGTCAACCAGCGTCAGGCAATTTTCTTTAACGTGGGTTGACGTGGACCCGTAACCTCATAGTGGGACCCGGACTTAAGGCTGGGACCTCATAGTGGGGCCCGGGCTTAAGGCTGGGACCTCATAGTGGGGCCCGGGCTTAAGGCTGGGACCTCATAGTGGGGCCCGGGCTTAAGGCTGGGACCTCATAGTGGGGCCCGGGCTTAAGGCTGGGACCTCATAGTGGGACCCGGGCTTAAGGCTGGGACCTCATAGTGGGACCCGGGCTTAAGGCTGGGACCTCATAGTGGGACCCGGGCTTAAGGCTGGGACCTCATAGTGGGACCCGGGCTTAAGGCTGGGACCTCATAGTGGGACCCGGGGCTTAAGGCTGGGACCTCATAGTGGGACCGGGCTTAAGCTGGGACCTCATAGTGGGACCCGGGATTAAGGCTGGGACCTCATAGTGGGGCCCGGGCTTAAGGCTGGGACCTCATAGTGGGACCGGGCTTAAGGCTGGGACCTCATAGTGGGACCCGGGCTTAAGGCTGGGACCTCATAGTGGGGACCCGGCTTAAGGCTGGGACCTCATAGTGGGACCCGGGCTTAAGGCTGGGACTCATAGTGGGACCCGGGCTTAGGCTGGGACCTCATAGTGGGACCCGGGCTTAAAGGCTGGGACCTCATAGTGGGACCCGGGCTTAAGGCTGGGACCTCATAGTGGGACCCGGGCTTAAGGCTGGGACCTCATAGTGGGACCCGGGCTTAAGGCTGGGACCTCATAGTGGGACCCGGGCTTAAAGGCGCTATTACACGGGCACTTTTCTGCTCAGTGAGCAGCTGCTCACTGAGCAGATTTCACTGAGCTGCTCACGAAACTATTACACGGTGATCTGTGTTTTGAGCAAAATGCATACAGACCTGAGTGCGGTAATGATACAAATGATCATAGCGCTTCCTAATAAGCGGTTGCTTGTTGTAATGGAGATAGCTTTTTTTTGCGCAAAAAAAAAAAAAAAAAAAAAAAAAAAAAAAAAAAAAAAAAAAAGGAACTTTGTGGTTAAAGTTAGGTTAGGTTTCATTACAACCTATAAGGTTAGGTTAGGTTTCATTAAAACCTTTAAGGTTAGGTTAGGTTTCATTAAAACCTTAAGGTTAGGTTAGGTTTCATTAAAACCTTTAAGGTTAGGTTAAGTTTCTTTTTAAAACCTATAAGGTTAGGTTAGGTTTCATTATTTACATTTGGGGGGGGGGGGTTGCGCAAAAAAAAAACTCTCCATTAGAACAAGCACTATTGAGGCCAAGAAAAAAATAGGGAAATACTTGGAACTCATCCTTCCGGCTTTGACTAAAATTTGAACTACCGCACTGTATTGTATGCTTATTGTATTTTCACATCTGTAAAGGTTCCAGCGTGCACTCAGCCTTGGTTAACCCACACGGCCGCTATGAAATATGAGGTGCCTCAAAATTAAAAGTCCAGTTAGGTTAGGTTAGGTATACTTTGTGGTTAAGGTTAGGTTAGGTATACTTTGGGGTTAAGGTTAGGTTAGGTTAGGTATACTTTGGGTTAAGGTTAGGTTAGGTTAGGTATACTTTGTGGTTAAGGTTGGGGTTAGGTTAGGTATACTTTGTGGTTAAGGTTAGGTTAGGTATACTTTGGGGTTTAAGGTTAGGTTAGGTTAGGTATACCTTGTGGTAAGGGTTTTAGGTATCTTGTGGTTAAGGTTAGTTAGGTTAGGTTAGGTATACTTTGTGGTTAAGGTTAGGTTAGGTATACTTTGGGTTAAGGTTAGGTTAGGTTAGGTATACTTTGGGGTTTAAGGTTAGTTGGGTTTAGGTATACTTTGTGGTTAAGGTTAGGTTAGGTTAGGTATACTTTGTGGTTTAAGGTTAGGTTAGGTTAGATTTTTACTATAGTGACTTTGATGATTTTTTGGGGAGCCATAAATCACTTATATTTGCTTCCCTCACCCAAAAACCCCGTTTCCCGCCAGTTCTCCACGCTTGTTGGCTATAGGGGAAGAAAAATAGATAGGGGTGAAGGACTTCTTCCAAAGTTTTATCAAAAATAGTTGGTGTCTTTGAAAACGACCGCGAAACTCCGTCCATTATTACCAAAAGTTGTTCGTAGTCTATATGAAACCTAGTCGTTTCGTACACTCAGCGAAGATTTGAATTTGACTACTAGAGTTACGAAATGACATTTAGGATGTACGAAAATACTCAAAATCAGTGTACGAAACTAACTACTTTCAATTCAATATACCTAATTAGAAAGTTTTTTTGATTAGGCCAAAAAGGGTTTTGATTCATTTAAAAATTCCTGTAATCCCCGTGAGTAGCTTTATGGACCAAATGTGGCCGCGCCGTACCCGTGGCCGTGGTGGTACGGGGCTGACGCCGTTATAGTGGACGAGAAACTACGCTTTCGTTCTTTAGGTCAGACACACACACGGGTGCTAACACTGCACTCTTAGCCTCTCTCGCTTTACCATATACACCACACCTGTCACTACACACCTGTACGGCCTCGCAACACACCTGTGCCTGTGTATCACCGTAAATAAATGACTTAGGTCTCACTTCTTAGGTGTATGTTTTCTTTTTTAATGTTTTTTTTAACAAATAAAGGGCTATATATGTTCCATATTGTAGGATGTGCCTGAACTAAGTCAATCAGTAAGCTTTCCATCTCGTCTGTCCAGTCAGCAGGCATGTTGATGTCTTTTTGAGAGTTTTAGAAGAAAATGATCTTGCAATAAATAATATAGTCATCCACTAATTTCGGTCCTTTATAACAGAAAACGTTTTTGCTCACTCAAATGACGAGCAAAAATAGCTTCGAAGTAGTTCTCTGTTTGCTCAACCAAACAGGCTTTCATCGAGCAAAATCCTCAAAACTGCTCAGTGAAATCTGCTCACTGAGCAGAATAGTGCCCGTGTAATAGCCGCTTAAGGCTGGGACCTTATACATCATACGGTTGGAACTCTCGCCAACGTGAAAAATTGGAACATTCACCGACGTCGGCGAATGTTCCAATTGGCGACAGTTCCAGGTACCCATCCCACACACTCCATCCCAGTGTTGCCAACCGTAGGGCGATTCAGCATCGTATCACGGCTTGTAGGGCCGTAGGGCGATTTTTCAGAAACTGAGCTAAACGTAGGGCGATTTTGAATTTTTGGTTTGAGTTTTATTTACTTTGCAGCAAAAGATAAATCATATAAGCTTAAACGAAATATGTAAAAAAAAGAAAAATAGTAGTTTTTAACATTTTCTATTACCTTCTTGAAAATCGGGTTAAATGATAACTAATGAGTGACTCTGGTAGCTGATATATTGCATCAGCTGCTGGGCCGCTGGTGTGGCTGTAAGCATGAACAGGGAGAGGACAGGTCTAGGTAGATGACGTGAGCGTGTTGCCGTCCTATGTGGAACTGTGGAAGCTGGGTATCCACTTTTTGCCTTTCGTATCATAATCATCGTTGCGCACCATTCAGTGGTACGGTACGCTGCAATGAGGTATATTTTACAGGTGTTTCGTCACAAAAATATCTGTATAAAGAACAGCATGCGTTACACTGTTGTATGTTATTATAATTTATATGATACAAAGATTATGAAAACGGTTACCTATATTGACAAATGTTGATTTTCATCTTGAACCGTAGGGCGAATCAGGGAAATGTAGGGCGATTTCAGTGTCTGTGTAGGGCGAAGACATTTTTGGGGTTGGCATCACTGGTCCATCCCCTGCCTCAAGGGGGTTAATAATTTTGTATAACAGACTGGTTGTAAGAGAGAAACCTTAGCAGCCTACAGTATATGAGCTTTGAACTTCGGTCTGCTGAGTGGCATATCAGTGGATATTATTGCTGCATTACAATGGCAGTGTCTGAGAGAGAGAGAGAGGAGAATGATTGCATGGGTGAGAGAGAAGGATGACAAAGGAATGAGAGAGAACCTGTTAGCTGTCTCCCCTCACCTGGCGTGGTCGTGAGGCAGCGCTGCTCCTTCTGCTGAGGCTTGGGCAGGATGGTGTAGGCCCTGGCGGCGAGGCGGGCCCGGTGCCACAGCCTGACGCCCACCACGCCCACAGCACGCGACATGCTGGCTGGAGCCTGACCAGTTCAGTGTTGACGTTCGCCACAAGTCGGATCAAGTTGCTGGATTTTGCATTCGTATTCACTATTACATTTCTTTTTTAGCTATCTTATCGTATTATTATTAGCTATTTATTATTAGTATTATTATCATTACTATTATTATTATTATATTAGGCTATTAGCGTATCTATCTTATCGTATAAATTTACCGGTACCGCTATTATCGTATTTCCTTTAAAAACGAACATTATTTTTTATAGCTAAAGATATATATTTCGAGCTAAAAAAAATGTATATGATGTTGATATTTAATACTTTTCCATTTAATAATTGTTCAGGTTTGAGTGAATGCTGGTTTGTTATTGTGGTGCGCGGCGTCCACACCACCGGCGCCGCCTAGCTTACTGCCTCTATTATGCATGACTGGAAGGCTCTAGTCGCTCTACAGTAAGCTGATAAGTGTTAGGCTGCCGTGTTAAGACTGTGCCGCTGTGGTCTTGTGTGTTGAGCAAGGCAAAGGAGCAAGAAACAGGCTATCAGAGGAAGAGGCTGACACATCCACCGTATTTCCCTGCACCTGAGCCATGGACGTGGGAGAGCTGCTGTCCTTCAAGGTGTGTGTGTGTGTGTGTGTCTGTGTCTGTGTCTGTGTGTGTGTGTCTGTGTCTGTGTGTATGTACTATAATTTGATGGACATAACAGAATCCGTAACATGGTACTATGTGTAACGTTAAGAGGCATCTAACCAAACCTAACCAAATCTGATTTTATAACCTCGGTAAAATTTCGGTAGTGGGCATTCACCGATTTCGAGACCAAGTTTAGCTTTCCTGAATAGTTTTGATGTGTTTTGAATGAACCTGGCACTCGTTTTTGTGGGAAATAAATGTTTGTTTACAGGTGTGGGGGGGATGACACAAAATGATCGAAATTAACTCGTTAAGCCCATGATTGATATCAGAAACTATAAAAAAAAGATAAATATATTGAAGTACTGTACACACAAATCCCTCAAGCTTGATGTAGCAAAATAATTTTAATAAGTAAAGGATAAATAGATGAAACAAAAATTGGATGTAATTTCAGTTTTCAATAAATGGATAAAATAGCTACAAGAAATACAGAAAAATACAGAGCACTTTTAAATGAATTAAAATACAAAGGACCTCACAAACAGAAGTTTAATTAGAGAAGAAATGGGAGAAAATCTATTTATTAATGAAAATATGTCACGACAATACCTAACTCAGACTCAAATAAAGAATTAGAGCGGTTTTTTCTCCTCTAAAACACAATAAAAAGAATATATATTATATTTTAGCCACAGTTTTCATATGGCCCTCCCAGAATAAATATTCCTGGGTGCGCCCTTGCTCAGGGTCACTCCAAACTAATGGTTAAGGCTGATTTACCTGCAGTGTACGGTAGTGATGAATTCCTTTACTTTGCTGGAAACTCAGGTACACGAACTACCACGTGTAGGTCTCGCGGTCTCTTGAAACTTCCTTATTTTATTCTGTTCTTCTGTTCTTTTGTCAGCCTGAGATGGCGGTGAAGCGCGTGGTCGAGGAGGAGGAGGAGGAGCGGGAGCGGCCGGGGAGGAAGAGGAGCCGCCTGGAGGTGCGGAAGGTTGGGGGCCACGCGGGGGCACCACCTCCACCACACCACCACAAACAACAACAACCACAACAACAAGAGCACCAACAGTCCCTGCAGCCGATCCCCTCGGCACGCACACGACAGATTGTAGAAGAGAAACTACAGGAACTTGATGAGCAGGAGGACCCAGAGGCAGTGAGTGTGTGTGTGTGTGTGTGTGTGTGTGTGTGTGTGTGTTTGTGTCAGAGGTGGGCACCGCAAACGAAAATTCACTTCCACATACGCAAATCCACAAAGCCCAATTCTTACGTTCCGCAACCGCAAGGCCGCAAATCCGCAAACCAATTATGTGATTTTTCTCTGCATATAGAGCGTCTGCTACAATTATCGACAGTTTTAGACAACAGTTTACCCTAGGGAGGTTTAAGTGTTTTCAGCAGCATCAACACACACATGGTTTACAAGCGGCTTGTATGTAGAGTAGAAAACGAGGCATCACGGGACACAGTCACGTGTCTGTCACGTGGCATGACAAGTCAAAGAAAGGGAAATCCTGACACAATTATCGACAGGGTGCTACAGTTATCGACAGTCTAACCATTGTATTATTTTATTACAAGCAAAATCCTACAAAGTGAACCAAAAACGTAACTGACAGCAAGGTAATTGTATGTCCAAGTATTTACTGAATGAAGTAAGCCGACAAAGTACTGTAGCTATAATGAAACATTATACACGTGTGTATACACTATACATATGTGGTTAAGTTTTTTTTCTTTCTTCAAAACTGTTAAGTGTGCACCCAACCCTGGCAACGGCATTGCTCGCCGGTAATGTTCGTCGGCACCGACGGTGATAAGTGATGAGTGAGACGTACAATTATCTCCAAAAGCTACATCGTAAATTCACTTTGAAAAACAATGTTTTGTATACTGTCGATAACTATAGCACTTCCATATTTATGTACACAATTATCGACACCCCCGATAGTACACATATAGGTCATCACAGAAAGACAAACTGCAGCCATGGCATTCGTATGACACTTATTTTTGTAGATTATCAACTAAAAACAGCAGATTTTTCACTCCGACTTGAAATAAACAAACACATCCATGGCTATGTGCGTTAACATACCTGTTAAGAAGCACGATTCGGTGATTTGTGCAGTAGGAGCATAAAAAATTTCAAGCTCGTCTACACAGTGGGTTAGCAGTAGAGTTGCATGATAGGTCTAGAAACGTTCCGGGTGAGTACACTGTTGGTGGTGGTGGTGGTGTGGCGGTGGTGGTGGTGGTGGTGTGGCGGTTGTGGTGGTGATGGTGGTGGTGGTGGTGATGGTGGTGGTGGTGGTGGTGGTGTGTGCGGTGGTGGTGGTGTGGTGGTGGATGGTGTGGTGGTGGTGTAGGTGGTGGTGAGTGGTGGTGGTGTGTGGGGTGGTGGTGGTGGTGGTGGTGTGGGGGTGGTGGTGGTGTGGTGATGGTGGTGGTGTGGTGGTGATGGTGGTGTAGTGGTGGTGATGGTGATGGTGGTGTAGGTGGTGGTGGTGATGGTGATGGTGATGGTGGTAGTGGTAGTGGTGGTGATGGTGGTGGTGGTGGTGTGGTGGTGGTGGTGGTATTTCATAATTGTTAAATGCGAATCAAGCTCCAAGCTCCCTTCGCTCGCTTGGACAACTCCTGTCTGTACCCACGGCTGAAATGGCATATTTAACACCTCACACACACCCTACCACGTATATAACACCACGCTAACCCTAAATAACACCTATAACGGCATTAGAAACACGAGTTATAGTGGTTATATGAGGCCTAACACAAGCAGCAGGCCATGTCTCCTTGGCTCAGACTGTTATTGTGAGAACTACGAGTCTAAAACATTTTATTTCCACTACACTAATGCACTACTTTCGCCACTGCAGTAATGTCGCCAGGCACAATATATTACGAATTTTAGCATAAATGCTAAAAACTCGCTTCGCTCGCTTGGACAATGAGTTAAGAGACGAAGTATAACCTTTTGTGCCAAATTTCTTCCTTTACGTCTGTAGCATTCCCCACAAAAGTAGTCACAAGAAGAAGAAGAAGAAGAAGAAACATTTTACAAGCCTATATGACACCTGAATTCGGCTGAAATAGGTGTCCAAGCGAGCGAAGCGAGCTTGGACAATAATACAAGGGTTAGACTGTCGATAACTGTAGCACCCTGTCGATAATTGTGTCAGGATTTCCCTTTCTTTGAATTGTCATGCCACGTGACAGACACGTGACTGTGTCCCGTGATGCCTCGTTTTCTACTCTACATACAAGCCGCTTGTAAACCATGTGTGTGTTGATGCTGCTGAAAACACTTAAACCTCCCTAGGGTAAACTGTTGTCTAAAACTGTCGATAATTGTAGCAGACGCTCTATCAGGAAAAAAGCTAATTACTCACTGTATCAAAATTGGAACCGAAAATAGAAAGTAGAGCAAAATTCTTGAAAGAAAGTCATATACCATCAGAATCTGGTGTATAAAAACCAAAAAACAAAAATATGAAGGAAAAAAAAGAATATCAGGAAAAAAAGTTAATTACTCACTGCATCAAAATTGGAACCGAAAATAGAAAGAAAAGCAAAATTTCTTCTGTTTGCGTAAGTACTTCGCAAACGCAAATCCGCAAATCTTTGCACTTCTGTACACCCGCAAACAAATTAGGACTTCCGCAATCTGCAGAAGTTGCGACTTGCGGAAGTGCCCACCTCAGGTGTGTGTGTGTGTGTGTTTATTTTCCTAGCTGTATTTACCTAGTTGTGTTTACAGGGCCTGAGCTACACTTGTGTGGTTCCGTGTCCATATCCAGTCTTTCTTTCAACTGGTGCAGATTCTTTGCCGATATGTATGTGTGTGTGTGTGTGTTTGTCAACTGTAAGTATGCAACACATGTAAGTCATCAGTTTGTCACATAATATAAAAGTTGCATTATATCTCTTTGTTATGCACAGAAGTGACAGAACAGTGTCTCTTTACCTATCATGTCTTTGGGGAACTTTCTACAGTCACTTTGATGCTATTGTGTTGATCAATAACTGTGTTGTAATATTATTGTCCCTCTTCCCTGACCTCTGCAAGATGGACGGCCCAATGGATGAGTCCAAGCTGAAGAAAATGATCCTTAGTTTTGAGAAGAGAGTCCTTAAAAACCAGGAGCTGAGGATCAAGTTTCCTGATGACCCACGCAAGTGAGGAGAGAGAGAGAGAGAGAGAGAGAGAAAAAAAAACCACAACAGAACGAAAGAATAAAGAGAAAGAAAATTGATAGATAAAAATGGCTACAAAAAAAGGAAAATAGTTGGATGAAGGAAGAAAATAGCTCAGGTGGAAGAGAGAGAGAGAGAGAGAGAGAGAGAGATATATTCATGGATACCTTGATAATGATTAGCTTTTTACACTAAGCCTGGAAATGGAAACGTACAGAAAAAGGGTGAACAATCCCACCAATCATTTCCCATCACCATTTGTCTTCCCATCAGTTTTCCCATCACCATTTGTCTTCCCATCAGTTTTCCCATCACCATTTGTCTTCCCATCAGTTTTCCCATCACCATTCCATTTGTCTTCCCATCAGGTTCATGGAGTCTGAGATAGAGCTGAACGAGGCGGTGGAAGAGCTGCACGTGGTGGCGACGGTGCCAGAGTTGTACCCGGCACTGGTGGAGCTCGGCACTGTCAAGACACTGTTGTCACTGCTCAGCCACGACAACACCGATATCTCCATTGCCGTGGTGGATCTCCTGCAGGTGTGTGTGTGTGTGTGTGTGTTTGTGTGTGTGGATCTCCTGCAGGTGTGTGTGTGTGTTTGTGTGTGTGGATCTCCTGCAGGTGTGTGTGTGTGTGGGTGGATCTCCTGCAGGTGTGTGGGTGGGTGTGTGGGTGTGTGTGTGTGGGTGGATCTCCTGCAGGTGGGTGTGGGTGGGTGAGTGTGTGAGTTTGTCTTGTGTGAGTGTGTGTGTGTGTGTGTTATTCACTCATGGTCTTGTCCACGCGAGCTGGCTCGCGATCGCCAGTTTTCACCCTCTCAGTGCGAGCTTGGAGCTCATTATTACCGAACTTTGGGCAATGCTGGGACCTCACACAACACACACCCCCATCCCCTTGCTCAAGGGGGACAGTAACCGCCCGAATTTGTCAAGTGAAAAATCCCCGGGAGCACGAGGATTCGAACCGCCTCCCCACAGAATGGGAGCCCGTCACGTTATCAACCTGACCATCGTGCGGTGTTGTGTGTGTGTGTGTGTGTGTGTGTGTGTGTGGATAAGGAAGGATGGATTTTGTTGTTGTTTTCTGTGTTACATATTTTTACGATGTTTTACTCTTGAATTTTTGTCTTCTTTATTTCTATCTACAGTATTTATTTTCTTGACTGGGTTGATCTGATCTGTTGTAAATGTTGAGATTTTGTAATAGTTTTGTCTGTTTGTTTGTATGTATGTATGATTATCTGTGGGGGTCTCTCTGTTTACCTGTTACTGTATCTCTGTTTGTGTCTAGCTGTATGTATGTATGTCGGTAGCCAGTCAGAACGTCCACGGGTGAAAACGTCCATGGTTCAGAATGACCCTAACGTCCACGTGTCATAATGTCCACGGGTTTTCCTCTCTTTTCTTCTCCTAGACGTATGACAGTTGAATGACTTGAATGACACTAAAAGAAAGTCGGGAACCAGACGCAATGAGATATGGGAAGTCAATTCTGCATTCTTTAATATTTTTCGAGTGTTTTTTCTGCAATTTTCATCACTGGGCTATAGCATGGACGTATAAAATTATTATATTACTATTATACGTCCATGGCTATAGGTTGAATGCTGTTTAACTCAACATGATCGCTGATCATTCTGATGATCAAAGGGTGACGCTAATGATGACTTTTCTTCATCACTGCCACAGCTGGCTTGATTGTACAGGGAGGTCCCGTTATACGAGCATTCGGTATACGAGAATCCGATGATACGAGATGTGTAAATTAGGGTCTATTTTCAATATACGAGATCGAAAATCCAATGATAAGACATTGAAACTGGGATGCGCGCCCTACCACTCCCTAGCTGGACAAAGGGGGATTTGGTTGACCCCAGTGAGGTCACCCCTAGCAAGCCGTGACCTGAAGGGTAATTAAGCATATGGTGCGGCCTGACATTTAGGGGTAATTAGCAGGTGTGCAGCCTTAACCTTGGGACCGCAGTCAGGTCACCCCTAGCAAGGCGTGACCTGAAGGGTAATTAAGCATATGGCGCGGCCTGACCTTTAGGGGTAATTAGCAGGTGTGGGGCCCCAACCTTGGGACCCCTACACTACCTTCTCTTGTATCACGCGGTGTCCCCTACATTACAACGTCTTTTTTGCTTGTTACGCATGTTTTATGTTTAATTAATCTGCAGTTATGTTATTTTGTGTGCTATTTTCTCTTTCAGAATGCTTTTTCTACAGAATAGGTAGTACTGTGTGGGTAATATAGACGCTGTGTGTTTGTTGTGTTTGCTATAGTTTATTTTAGCTTGAAAAACATGTCTTTTTTTTTAATTTATTTTTTTTAAATTTTTTTATTGATGGGGTCCTGGAACCAAACCTATATTTTACCATTAGATATGTGTTTCGTTATACGATATTTCGCTTTACGAGTATGCCAGGTGGAACCTAACTGCTCGTATCTTCGGGACCTCCCTGTATTCTGATGATCAAAGGGTGACGCTAATGACTTCTTCATCACTGGGCTTGGTTGAACATTCATCTCAAACTTGTTCAAAGTTGACGCTAATTAGGCCTATCACTTTTTCAACATGATCAAGGGGCGCTAATTATGACTTTTCCCAGATTTTTAATGACGATCCCACCCCGACGGACATAGACGACGACCAAGAAGATGACGGACCGGTTACGTACGAAATGATAGAGGACGGATCACAAAAAGGAAAGGAAAAGCTAGCCGATAGCCAAGGGTTCACATACACGGTGAAGATACGACGACAGAACGGGAATGAGACGTGGACGTGTTCAGTCCGGAACGAGACCATCCGGTGCCAAGCCAGCGTCCATCGGAAAGGATCCACGTTTACGAGAGGCGTTCATCCGGCACAGCTCGGCGCAGCACTTGCTACAAAGATACGTACGGCGGTGAAGAAGACGGCAGCACGGGAAATGTTTACGGCAGCTTCGCAGGTCGTCAACAAAGAAGTTCTTGAGCGGGTGCGGTCAAATTCGGCTCCGATACCAGCACTACCAAATCCGGATCGCCAGAGCAGCTAACCGACATCGGCAAAAGATGCGACCTAAGGAACCGACATCCCTCGATTTTGACGTTGATCCGACCTTTGCTCCACCAACGTTCTACTGTGGAGATGTTCGAGTTGGGGAGCAGCGACATCTGATCTTCGCCAGCGACAAGATGGTACAACTGCTAACGAATGCCAAAACGTGGTACATCGACGGGACATTCAAAGTCGTTAAAGAACCCTTCACCCAGTTGATGTCCATTAACGGTTTCATACAGAGTGGTGACGCCCTCAAACAAGTTCCGTTGGTTTTCGTTCTGATGTCTTCTAGAAGGAAACGAGACTATGTGAAAGTACTGAAAGAAATATGTCATCTGATCGGTGACGAGGACTCTAGTGATTTGGACACGTCGGATGTAGGAGTAGGACGAAACGTACAGAAAATAGTGATCGACTTCGAAAGTGCCATGTGGAGAGCCATTCCACTGGTGTTGGGAACTGTTAGTGTGAAGGGCTGCTCTTTCCACTGGAGCCAGTGTCTTTGGCGAAAAATCCAAGAGATTGGACTAGCCAGGGCCTACCGAACCGATGAGAGGACACACAAACTGCTGAGGAAGTTTCTATCCCTGCCATACCTTCCTGCTGTGCACATCCCAGTGATGTTCGAGCAACTGGCCACGAAGGCGACCACACCCAAGCTGGAAGAGTTCGCTACCTACGTCAGAGGCACGTGGATCGAAGGATCGTTGTGGACTCCCGCGAAATGGACAGTCTTCAATGAGCCAATCCGAACGAACAATGACATTGAAGGATGGCATGCAGCTCTCAACTCAGAAAGCAACGAGTGCTTTCTCTGGTTTTACGTGTTACTTTTGCCATTCTCATGGATTATTCCAGCAGTGACAATAGTGCCAGTGAAAATCCTCCTGCGTTTGGTGTTCCGTGAGGGCTACCTACTGAGGTCAGACTACGAGGCTGACAGCGAGAACATCACCGAGGTCAGACTGCAGAAGGGACGGGCAGCCCGGTCCTGTAAGGTGTTTGACCTCTCTGTCCCCGCCTCCCCAAGCACTACAGCCGCCCCTTAGCTCTCAAAAAGGAACAAGTGCGTGACCTTCAGTACCTCCTCGACCTCATGCCTGTCAACAAACAAACCTTCTACAACAACATAATCGACGCACACACAGTTGGCCTAACCGAAGACGTCCCACCTGACGAGCACCTCGATGACCTGGACGAGCTGTTGGAGTACGAGTAAAGGCATGGAGGGTGGGGTGGAAGGGTTGAGGGGAAGGGAGAGGGGCGGGGGAAATGAAAGTGGAAATCAAGACTAGGCTGTCTACGCATGGATGGGTGAATAGAAAGAAAATAAATAAGTACCAATAATAATTTGTGATTATAATATTTTCTACATCAAATAAAAGCTGAGTTCCTCAGCTTTTATTTGATATACAACACTTCATTCTAACTCAAACAGTTCTTGAGATAGTCATTCCCAAACATTCCCAATCTTTAACTGCGTTTTCTGACGAATATTGATTTTGCCGCATAGTACCCTTCTGCCGTGGGGCGCCTCAATTAGTGTAATAATTTTTTTTTTAAATGTCATTTATTAATAAATAATACATTTTAAAACGCATAGAATTTCAGTGTTTTATAAAACAGCCCCCCCCCCCGGGCCAAGACATGTTCCCTTAAAACGTCCCATATGAACTGGTTTTCTGTCCTTATAATTAGACTGGTTCCCTGTCCTCATCACCATGCTTGCCGTCGCTATAGCGGATAGCGCAGCATTGATAGCGCAGTCGACACTCGGTCATGCATGTCATGTGGGTAGGTCAGAGGTGCATGCGTAATTACCACCTTAGAAAGCCTCAGTAACGGAATGACTGGACGTTCTCACCCGTGGACGTTCTGACCGGCATTCTGTATGTCCCTTGTGTCAGTGTTACTTTTTATCTATTTGTATGTATGTATGTATTGGTACCATTGTCTTTCCTTTATTCTGTCTCAGTATACTTTTTTTCAATGTATCTTTCTATTTACAGGAACTACCACGTTTATTCCTTAAGCTATTCCTTCAGCTTATATTTAGTAGCTTCCTTATTTTCTTAGGTTCTTATGTTAGATTTTCCGTTTGTCTGTGTTTGATTTTTGATGTATGCTTTTCATTATCATTTCATTCTTTTATTGTCTTCGTGGATTCCAATTTCCTTCCCTTACAATTATTATCTCTTATCTCTTAATCTCCTCTTGGTGCAGGAGATGACAGAGGTGGAGGACCGGGAGGAGGAGGAGAGTGAGGGGGCGGAGGCGCTGGTGGAGAGCTTGCTGGAGGGTCAGGTGGTCACTATCCTGGTCCACAACCTCCACCGCCTGGACGAGACCAACAAAGCGGAGGTGGATGGTGTGCATAACTCTCTTGGTATGTCACTTTGTCCACCCGGTCAATGTTTCTGTCAAATTTCTCCATTACTACTACTACTACTACTACTACTACTACTACTACTACTACTACTACCACCACCACTGTATCCATCACAATTATCATTATTCTCTCTCCATTACCATCACCACACCACGGTCACCACCTTATTGCTACCACAATCACCTTCATTACCTCTACCACATTACCACCACTCCACATCACTGCAATAACCTCCACCACACCACGGTCACCACTTCATTACAACCACAATCACCTCCATTACCTCTACCACACACCTCCCCATTACTAACCATTAACTAACTTCCATTACCTCTACCCCATTACCACCACAATCACCTCCATTACCTCTACCCCATTACCACCACAATCACCTCCATCATTACCTAGAGCTACCACATTACCAACCTCCACCACACCACCCCAATACTAACTACATTCTACCTCATTCTACCTCTACCGCATTAACCACATAACCACCACCACAGGCATCATCGAGAACCTAGCGGAGGTGCGCCCGGAGATGCCCACGGAGGCCGGGCCGGGGGGACTGCTGGCGTGGCTGCTGAAGCGTCTCCGTTCCAAGCTGCCCTTCGACGCCAACAAGCTGTACGCCTCGGAGATCCTGGCCATCTGTATCCAGAACAGCGAGGAGAACAGAAGACTGCTGGGGGAGATTGACGGCATTGATGTGCTCCTCCAACAGCTGGCCGTGAGTGTGGGGGAGGGGAGGGAGTGGTGGAGGGGAGGGGTGGTGGTGGGAGAGGGGAAGGGTGGTGGTGGTGGGTTGAGGTGTTGTCTATTCTTCTTCTTCTTCCTCCTCTTCTTCTTCTTCAACTTTGTCATCCTTTTTTTCTTCGTCATTTTTTTCCTGGTTTCTATTATGTGATTTCTTCATATTTACAACTAAAGAGTAGTGTAGAACGCCACTATTACTATTACGTTACTACTGGAAACTACCTCACTATTCATCACTTAGCATTACTTTCTCTGCCAGATCTTTTCTTTGCTATATAAAATCATCTGTTGTTTGTCATAAAATTACGAAAAGTGACTTAATATACCAAATTAGCTAGTGCACAAGGATACTATACACAGGTTATGTTTATGAAATTTTGTTTATATGAATTAAAATCGTCTAATGGTAGTCAAATTACAATTGAAATTACGTTCTGGGCCTCAAGTGGTTAATTTCTGTGACAGGTGTTCAAGCGTCACGACCCGACCACCAGCGAGGAGCAGGAGATGATGGAGAACCTGTTTGACACCCTCTGTGCCTGCCTCATGCTCACCGCCAACCGGGAACTCTTCCTGAGGGGCGAGGGGCTGCAACTCATGAACCTTATGCTGAGGTGAGGGGAAAGGGTGAGAAGGGGATGAGGTAGTAGGAGTAGGGAAAAGGAGGGGGGGTAAGGAAAGGGGTGGGAGAGATGTGGTGGAGGGATGAATGTAAGGAGCAGTCTTGTTGAATTTTTTATTTCTGTTGAGGTGAGGAAGGGATAACGTTGATAAAGAGATACAGAGTGAGGATAAAGGGATGTTAAATATTAATAAGGATGAGGATATGTGTTGATAAAGGGATAAAAGGGGGGAGGGTAAGGAAAGGGGTAGGAGAGATGGGGGGGAGGGAAGTAGGTAAGGAACAGTCTTAGTACAGTTTTACATACCTTGCAAATCTAGCAGCAATATTTAGCATTGTTATTCTTACTGGTCATGGCACTTCCTTCCTTTTCTCTATTTTGGATCCTTAGCAGTAGTACGCTCCTTCCTTCATTCCAATCACTCAATCCATCCTCCTTCCTTCAAATGCTTCCTCCCTCCACCTATCCTTCCTTCCCTCACCCCCTCTCTATCCACCACACCTACTTTCCATCCATTCCCAATCATGATAATCTTAGTCTCTCTCTCTTCCCTTCATTTCCTTAATTAATTTACTGTGTCCCTTTTTATACCCCATAGCAGTATCTAGCAGTCCTATAGCAGTGCCTTTAGTAGGGGTTCATAGCAAGGTCATTATTATCCTATTAGCATTAGCATTGTTCTTACTAGTCATAGCACTTTCTTCCTTTTCTCTATTTTGGATCCTTAGCAGTACCTAACAGTGTCCCTTTTTATAAATAGGTGTGATGGATAGAAAGGGGGTGAGGGAAGGAAGGATAGGTGGAAAGAGGGAAGCATTTGGAGGAAGAATGATGGATTTATAGAACGAAGGAGCGATATAGCCCATAGCAGTGTCTAGCAGAATCCTATAGCAGTGCCTAATAGTGCCCCTCTTTATAGCCCATAGCAGTATTTAGCAGTGTCCTATAGCAGTGCCTCTAGCCGGACTTCCTTCATAGCAGTGTCATTATCACCCCCCAGAGAGAAGAAGCTGTCTCGCAACGGTGCTCTGAGGGTGTTGGACCACGCGCTGACGGGCCCTGAGGGTGCCACTGCATAAGTTGCATGAGTCTGGTCTGCGGTACCATTCCTTGTTTATGGGACTCCTTGGAGAGCAGTGCAAGGGCCTCACCAAAGAGAAGTGTGTGGCGGAATCATAGGATACATCATAGGCAGGTGTGTGGCGGGAAATCCATAAGATGCACACATAGGCACAGTGTTGTGGCGGGAATACATAGGAATCTACATAGGTTGTGGTCGCGGGAAATACATAGGAATACATACATAGGCAGGTGTGTGGCGGGAAATACATAGGAATACATACATAGGCAGGTGTGTGGTGGGAATACATAGTAATACATACATAGGCAGGTGTGTGGTGGGAATACATAGGAATACATACATAGGCAGGTGTGTGGTGGGAATACATAGGAATACATACATAGGCAGGTGTGTGGTGGGAATACATAGGAATACATACATAGGAAGAACAGGAGGGAGGGATGATAGAAGGTGAGGGAGGGTTTGCCAGGTTGAATGGAACGAATGACTAGAAGTTACAGAGGAAAGAGATGAGGCAGGAATAAGGTGAGTACAAGGGAGATACCGATATGCAAAGGTGGGCATTCTGCAATTCCACAACTTGCGGAATGGTAATTCGGTTGCGGAATTGCGCAATTACGGATGCCTGAAAAAATTGCGGAATTGCGAATTGCGGACCGCCAAAATTTTGAAGCGCAATCGCAATAACTTGCGGAATGGGTAATTCGGTTGCGGAATTGCGGATGCCTGAAAAAAATGCAGAATTGCGGGTTGCGGACCGCCAAAATTTTGAAACGCAATCGCAATAATTGTGACGGTCACCACCTTCAAAGTGGCAAGTGCCCGCGTGAACATAAGCTCCCACCAAATATTGCGGAGACGACACTGCCAACTGCCAACTTGCCAAATGTAGCACAGTCACTCAGTCAGTGCGTGCTGGAACTTGGGATTGAGAGCGTGTACGCTGGCCGTGTGTGTGATTAGTTGCCAACCTCCACATGCTGAACCAGAAAAAGTGGGAGGAGGAAGAAGAGGAAGATTAGTAGATTACTTAGATTAGTGATTACTAGCCAGTAGACTGTGATGTGTAAAAGTAAAGAAAAACACTAAAAGAGACAAAGACTTAATTGTGAAGGACAAGTAACAAGTATAGACAGAAACAGAATAGGAATACAGAAGTATTAAACACTAATACAGAGTCGAGACATTTTTTGTTTTAATTATAGGTGTTTAAGAGTCTAGAGATGTTTAAGAGTCTAAGAGACATTTTTTGTTTTAATTGTAGGTGTTTAAGAGTCTAGAGATGTTTAAGAGTCTAAGAGACATTTTTTGTTTTAATTGTAGGTGTTTAAGAGTCTAGAGATGTTTAAGAGTCTAGAGACATTTTTTGTTTTAATTGTAGGTGTTTTGTTTTAATTGTAGGTGTCAAAATTAGTTTGCGGAATTGCGATTGCGAAAAGGCCTATCTGAAAAAAATTGGGGAATTGCGATTGCGGACTGGTGCAGGTCGGAATTGCGGAATTGCGATTGCGGAATTGGAAAAAAAATTGCGATGCCCACCTCTGGTGCATATGAGATGAAGGACTATGATGATTCCAATCCATCCACCATATAAAGTCTCCCTTTTCACACCATTTCCTTATTTCCTTCTTTTATTTTCCTTCCTTTTTCACACACATTTCCTTCCTTTTTCCCACACATATTTTATTTTCCTTCCTTTTTCCCACACATATTTTATTTTCCTTCCTTTTTCCCACACATATTTTATTTTCCTTCCTTTTTCCCACACATATTTTATTTTCCTTCCTTTTCCCCGCCCAGCACGAGGAACACGTTATCTCCATGATTGTGTCGCTGCTGAAGAACTGTCGCCCCAACCAGCGGACGCGTCTCATCAACAAGTTCACCGAGAATGACCACGAGAAGGTGGACCGCCTGTTAGAGCTGCACTTCAAGTTCCTGGAGAAAGTGCTGGCTACTAACTATGCACTGGAGGAACAGGCCAAGGTAGGTGTGGGTGTGAGTGTGTGTGTGTGTGTGTGTGTGTGTGTGTGTGTGTGTGTGTGTGTGTGTGTGTGTGTGTGAGCCTGTGTGGTGGTGGTAAGAGAGAGATAGAGAAGAAAATAAGAGAAAAAAGAAACAAAAAAGTGAGAAAAAAAACGAGTGAGAAAAAAGAAGAAAAGAGAGAGAGAGAGAGAGAGAGAGAGAGAGAGAAGAACAAAAAAAAGACTTACAAATACTAAAAATAAGAAACAACAATCACAACTCAGATAAAAACCACAAATACACACACACACCACTAACTTAACCCCTTCCACACTCCCATCGCCAGGCTGAGAACCTGAGCGAGGAGGAGCAGTACCTCCGCCGCCTGGACGGGGGGCTGTTCACCCTGCAGCTGGTGGACTACATCATGCTGGACGTGTGTGCCACGGGGCCGCCCAGCATCAAGCGCCGGGTGCTCAAGATCCTCAACCTCAGGAACGCTTCTGTCAAGACCATCAAGAACATTATGAGAGGTAAGGAAGAGATTGTTTGTCTTTATGTATGTGTGTGTTAGTTTGTGTCTTTATGTATGTGTGTGTTAGTTTGTGTCTTTATGTATGTGTGTGTTAGTTTGTGTCTTTATGTATGTGTGACTGTGTGTTAGTTTGTGTCTTTATGTATGTGTGACTGTGTGTTAGTTTGTGTCTTTATGTATGTGTGACTGTGTGTGTTAGTTTGTGTCTTTATGTATGTGTGACTGTGTGTTAGTTTGTGTCTTTATGTATGTGTGACTGTGATAGTTTGTGTCTTTATGTATGTGTGACTGTGTGTGTGAGTTTGTGTCTTTATGTATGTGTGACTGTGTGTGTTAGTTTGTGTCTTTATGTATGTGTGACTGTGTGTGTTAGTTTGTGTCTTTATGTATGTGTGACTGTGTGTGTTAGTTTGTGTCTTTATGTATGTGTGACTGTGTGTTAGTTTGTGTCTTTATGTATGTGTGACTGTGTGTGTTAGTTTGTGTCTTTATGTATGTGTGACTGTGTGTTAGTTTGTGTCTTTATGTATGTGTGACTGTGTGTTAGTTTGTGTCTTTATGTATGTTGTGACTGTGATAGTTTGTGTCTTTATGTATGTGTGACTGTGTGTGTGAGTTTGTGTCTTTATGTATGTGTGACTGTGTGTGTTAGTTTGTGTCTTTATGTATGTGTGACTGTGTGTGTTAGTTTGTGTCTTTATGTATGTGTGACTGTGTGTGTTAGTTTGTGTCTTTATGTATGTGTGACTGTGTGTTAGTTTGTGTCTTTATGTATGTGTGACTGTGTGTGTTAGTTTGTGTCTTTATGTATGTGTGACTGTGTGTAGTTTGTGTCTTTATGTATGTGTGACTGTGTGTTAGTTTGTGTCTTTATGTATGTGTGACTGTGTGTTAGTTTGTGTCTTTATGTATGTGTGACTGTGTGTGTTAGTTTGTGTCTTTATGTATGCGTGACTGTGTGTGTGAGTTTGTGTATGTATGTGTGACTGTGTGTGTTAGTTTGTGTCTTTATGTATGTGTGACTGTGTGTTAGTTTGTGTCTTTATGTATGTGTGACTGTGTGTTAGTTTGTGTCTTTATGTATGTGTGACTGTGTGTTAGTTTGTGTCTTTATGTATGTGTGACTGTGTGTTAGTTTGTGTCTTTATGTATGTGTGACTGTGTGTTAGTTTGTGTCTTTATGTATGTGTGACTGTGTGTGTTAGTTTGTGTCTTTATGTAGTGTGACTGTGTGTTAGTTTGTGTCTTTATGTATGTGTGACTGTGTGTGTTAGTTTGTGTCTTTATGTATGTGTGACTGTGTGTTAGTTTGTGTCTTTATGTATGTGTGACTGTGTGTTAGTTTGTGTCTTTATGTATGTGTGACTGTGTGTTAGTTTGTGTCTTTATGTATGTGTGACTGTGTGTTAGTTTGTGTCTTTATGTATGTGTGACTGTGTGTGTTAGTTTGTGTCTTTATGTATGCGTGACTGTGTGTTAGTTTGTGTCTTTATGTATGTGTGACTGTGTGTGTTAGTTTGTGTCTTTATGTATGCGTGACTGTGTGTGTGAGTTTGTGTCTATGTATGTGTGACTGTG
>JACEEZ010009020.1:125000-135000 GCA_016584305.1 Chionoecetes opilio
TTTATATAACAAAGGAAAGATAAGGGCGTGAAGGGGTTAAACTCTTAGGTAAGGAGGGAAACGCCTTCAAGAACATGATAACAGAGGAATGTAAAGCGGTATACGTGCATGATCCCAAAACAACATCATTATGGTGCCTCTTCCATTTGTGCCTAAGTTGCATGAACCAGTTCTTTCAGTTCAGGGTTGGGTTCTGGGTTCAGGGTTGGGTTCGCGTGTCACAAATGGAACGCAAAAACCCCGTTTTTTGTTTACAGACATACTCAGCTGGCGAGGCAATTTAAGAGAGAGAGAGAGAGAGAGAGAGAGAGAGAGAGAGAGAGAGAGATAACGAGAGAGATAACGAGAGAGAGAGATAACGAGAGAGAGATAACGAGAGAGAGATAACGAGAGAGAGATAACGAGAGAGAGAGAGAGAGAGGGATAGCGAGAGATAGCGAGAGATAACGAGAGAGAGATAACGAGAGATATAACTCAGCTAGCTGCTATGTGAAGGGATCATATCACGTTTAAGATCGCGGGAATGCATGGGCTCCACCAGCCATGTATGCCTCTTTTATGCCGTCTGACATCCTCTCCGACTCGTGCATGCGGAAAACCCTTCACGATAAGAGAAATAGGGCCCAAGGCGACCATTGTTTGTTATGAACTGAAAACTCTACCCAAGCTACCCACCTCTCAACCTCCCACCACTTTTTTTTTTGGCATTACAATCAATCAATCAATCAATCTCACCACACCTCACTCTCTTAATCCTCTCTTTTACCCTTCCCGCTGTCCTCACTTCCCTACCCCACCTGCCTCTTTCTGTCATGTTCAAGGTTGCCATCTCTTTACTCTAGACTCTAAAGTGCCATATGACCTCTGCTGTCTGACACATTTCCCCTTTTGGCATCTCAATCAATCTTTAATCTAGGAAATATGGAACTCTCTACTATGCTTCTACTAGAGGACAAAATGTATCAGTTGCCCTTATCAGATACCATTATTAAGCAAAATTTTGGATATCCTTTTCATTTAGGATATCAATAAGGATTAGCAACTAAACGGGCTTTTTGTTACTTTTTGTTACTTTTTTTCCCCCCTTGGCCAGTCCTTTGTGATGTAAAAAAAAAAATTCATCGAAGCAGAATGGAAGTGTGTATCAATTCATAAAGTCACGATGTAAGTTCTAGTAATTAGTCAAAGTTCATTGATTATAATTTCTATTTAGAATTACCATATCAAAGACAGACTGGCGTATTTTTTTTTTTTTTACATCACAAAAGACTTTTTTTTTTTTTTTTTTTTTTTTTTTTTTTTTTTTTTTTTTTTTTTGCCAGTCCCTATAAAGAAGACAGTAAGAGAATAAAATAAAAACAGAGGGGTAGGCCAATTTAGTTCGGGAGGTGTCTTGTTACTCTTCTTTTGAAAAGATTTAAGTCATAGGAAAGTGAAAAAATAGAAACAGGAAGAGAGTTCCAGAGTTTACCAGTGAAAGGGATGAAAGAGTAAAGATACTGATTAACTCTTGCATTAGGAATGAATACAGAATAGGGATGAGAATGATGTAGAAAGTCTTGTGCCGCGAGGCCGCGGGAGTGGGGGAGGCATGCAGTTAGCAAGTTCAGAAGAGCAGTGAGCATGAAAATAACGGTAGAAGAGAGCAAGAGAAGCAACATTGCGGCGGTGATTTAAAGATTGAAGACAGTCAGTCAGAGGAGAGGAGTTGATGAGACGAAAAGCTTTTAGCTCAACCCTGTTTAGGAGAGCTGTATGAGTGGATCCTCCCCAAACATGTGAGACATACTCCATACATGGGCGGATAAGGCCCCTGTAGAGAGCAAGCAATTGGGAGGGAGAAAAAAAAGGACGCAGACGCCACAGCACACCTAACTTCTTAGAAACTGTTTTAGCAAGAGATGAGATGTGAGATTTCCAGTTCAGATTTTTAGTAAAGGATAGTCCTAGAATGTTCATTGTAGAAGGAGACAGTTGAGTGTCATTGAAGAAGAGGGGATAATTATCTGGTAGGTTTTGTCGAATAGATAGGTGAAGAAATTTTGGTTTTTGAGGCATTGAACAAAACAAGGTTTGCTTTGCCCCAATCAGAAATTATAGAAAGATCAAAAGTTAGGCGCTCGGTGGCATCTCTCCATGAATCACTTAGTTCCTGTTGAGTTGGACATCTAATAAACGACGTTGAAAAATGCAGGGTAGAATCATCAGCGTAGGAGTGGATAGGGCTTTGAGTTAGACTTAGAAGATCTGACTCAGAAGAAGAGACTGGCCAAGGGCACAACAAAAAGAGGTAACACAAAGCCCGCTTAGTTGCCAGTCCCTATAAAGAAGACAGTAGGAGAATAAAGAAAGGGGGGTGGGCCAATTTAGTTCGGGAGGTGTCATGAATTACTCTTCTCTTGAAAAGATTTAAGTCTTATAGGAAGGTGGAAAAATAGAAACAGGAAGAGAGTTCCAGAGTTTACAAGTGAAAGGGATGAAAGAGTAAAGATACTGATTAACTCTTGCATTAGGAAGATGGACAGAATAGGGATGAGAATGAGTAGAAAGTCTTGTGCAGCGAGGCCGCAGGAGGGGGGGAGGCATGCAGTTAGCAAGTTCAAGATTGATTACGGTCGATTGAATGCGGAAATGATTCTTACGTATTTCCATTTGCATGAATATATAGTGTTTTCCTTCGTCTTGTCTCGAACTACACGTGTTACGCATTACAGGAACTGCCACGTGTAGGTCTCACGGCCTCTTGTAGCTTCCTTATTTTCTGATGTTCTTATGTCTCTTTATGGTTGTGTAGAAGGAAGAATGGCGTGGGACAGGCGAGAATGAGGCCACGTACTGTGTCAAGAAGCTGCCAGTAATAACTATAGTATTATGAGCTCAGAACGTAAACAAAACTCAGCATAATTCAGAAAGCATATTACGATAGTTTGTCACACCTGCGGATACAACACCTGACGCAGCATAACACGATATAAAAGCGGTGTAACAATGACACTAATGCACATAAGGGAAGAAGGGAAAGGACTATATATACTTTTTTTTTTAACGAGGCGAAAAATCCTGACCCCTGCTGCTTACTGACTGATATTTGATGCCAGGAAAAAGGAATAGTACAGTTCTTCTAAATTTCAGTTGTATTTTATCATAGTTAACCATATTATCAGGTAAACATAGGCATACTTTTAAACATGAGACCTTAAGATATAATGGATTTTCGTCTTGTTAAAAAAAAATGACTATAGTGTGGGTAGGATGAAGGAAGACAAGGGGAGGAAAGAAAAAGTGCAGCGGGATTAGCGAGTTTCTATCATTAATTATCATATTTTTTTTTAGTATTACCGTTACGTATTATCATTATGTATCCTTCGATTTCACAGTTTTTAGTATCAACGCAGTATAGCTTACCTTACCTTACCCTATCCTACCCTAGCTACCCTAACTAAATGCACTTGTATTTCTATAGCCTCTAATACCCCCGTTTTTAGTTAATCATCTCCTTCTCCTCCACATCCTAACAATTTCCTTCTCCACTTTTAATCATCTCCCTCTCCTTCTCCTTCTCCTATTCCTTCTTCTTCTCCTTCTCCTACTCCTTCTCCTTCTTCTCCTACTCCTTAATTCTCCTTCTCCTTCTCCTTCTCCTTCTCCTTCTCCTTCTCCTTCTCCTTCTCCTTCTCCTTCTCCTTCTCCTTCTCCTTCTCCTTCTCCTTCTCCTTCTCCTTCTCCTTCTCCTCCATACTACACATCCATCGTATTTCTGACCTCTCAAAAGTTCATTTAAAGGGATACAATAAAGGCGATGTAGGAAAAGTTCTCACGGCTAGTAATTTAACCAGGGTAGAACAAGAAGTAATGGATTCAAGCTGGAAACGCGTGCATTTAAAAAGGAAATAGGGAGTAACTGGTTCACAAATAGTATCAATTAACGTTGTATACCTTACCTTGCCGTACCTTATTAACCAAGTGCCGGCTGCAGGTGTTGGTCGCTATGAATGTTACACCTACTAATAGTACCTATATATCTCTTAACACTTGCAGCAGCCCTCCAGCTGTGTATCCTCCACCAGAGGCTCTCGCACTACCGTAGGCTACATAACACTATAGTCGCCAGTCACTCGCCACTACACTAATGTCGCCAGGCGCCATATATTACGAATTTTATCATCACTACAGCTGGCTTGTAGGTGTCACTGAAGAGGCATGCACAGTAGTTTATATTATGTACATCACACTACATGTCTTCAGTGGCACATACAAGTCTGTAGTGATGCTAAAATTCGTAATATATGGCGCCTGGCGACATTAGTGCAGTGGCGAGTGACTGGCGACTATAGTGTTATGTACGGTACAGTAGGTATAGTCTAACAATCATGTTACTGTGTGTGTGTGTGTGCGTCAGTGCAAAGTTAGCATTTTCAACACGTACACGTACGCATGCATGCATGCGTGTGCGTGTTGAAAATGCTAACTTTGCGGCGATGATTGGATTGTTATTCGATTATTTTTAATGATCAACAAGTGTTGCAAACAAGTGTTGAGAGAGAGAGAGAATCACACACTATTCTTGTGAAGAATTATTGTTATTATTATTATAATTATGTTTTTGCTATTATTGTTGTATTACCGGGTATTGTATTACATACAGGCTTCCCTACTTAAAAAGCTTTGAATATTTTAGTTACTGCAGGATTATATTTAAAAGACATTACAGAAAACCAACTAATATAATGAGTAACTCGTCGAAATCATCACTTTAACCCCTTGAGGCCAAGAACGTAATTTCCATTGTAATTTTGAAGTAGAAAATCAGTCATGTACCTAGGCTACATTGTAGAATGCACAATCGCTACAGAGACCATTGAGAAGGGGCGTGGCCTACCGTCAAAGTTGCCAGCGAGTGATTATTTCCCATCGCGTATGACGCTACCTCTCTAGCTTCTATCTACAAATTAAATTTGTAAATACGTTATGCGTCTTACAACTATCACCATATTACCACCACCCATCCACTACCACCCCCACACCCACCCCCAACTTCCACCACCCCTACTATCACCATTACCACCACCCATCCACTACCACCCCCAACTTCCACCACCCCTACCTACTATCACCATTACCACCACCCATCCACTATCACCCCCACACCCACCCCCAGTTTCCACCACCCCTACCCCCACTAGCCACGGACAGTCCACGGTCCACCACCTTCGCCTGCAAAAATCCCCAGCATATGCCGCATTGCACGCTCAGTCTGTGGTAGGAGCGGTGAGTATTTAGACGTGCATCTCTCTCTCTCTCTCTCCGTGCTCTCTCTCTCTCTCTCTCTGTCTTTCTCTCTCTCTCTCTTTCCAACCCTTTTTACTTGTCCTCACCATTTTCCAATTTATCCTTTTCTTGTTTTTAATTGAATTTCTTCTCTTTATCTTTCGGTTTTTATCTTTAGATGTAGTTTTTATTTATTTTCTTAGTTTCTTCATCACATCTTCCTTTTTCCTCATTTTTCATTTCCACGATTTACTCTACTTTAACCATTTCTGTACGTAGATAACAGTAAAGTCGCCACCTGCAGTCATGTCGCCAGGCGCCATATATTACGAATTATAGCATTACTACTGATTTTTATGTGCCACTGAAGATGATACACAGTAGTTTATATCATGACTGTATAATCTACCCTGTTTCAGCGTTGTTTTATGCTTTGTAGCTGCAAGTATATACGGTTTCAAATTTCACTACGCGTTTTTTTTTTGGGCGACGACGGCTGCGGTACGACACTCAGTAAATAAACACTAGATGGCGACTCTACTGTTGGTAGCCACTTTGTAGATATTTTTGTCATTTGTTCATTTATAGCCACACTATGACACAGATGAAGACACAAAATGACACAGACTCTCCAGATAGCCCCTTCTAACTTTCCTGAAATCATGGATGTAGAACTGTAAGTATTAACGCCACCACACGATTGTAAACAGAAAAAAAAGTTGACCTTGCGACTTCACTGTTATCTACGGTAGTACTTAGTCACAATCCTTATATTTTCATATTATTCTTATTTTTGCAGTGGCGTCTGTTATTCATGCTTGCTAAATCTCCTTTTTGGCTCTGTTAATTTTCTCTTTCAATACTTCTATGTTTCCCTTTTTTGTTGATTCTTCCTTTTGTACTTACCTCATTTATTCTATATTTCACTCTTCTATATCAATCACTCACGCTTTCTTAATTAATCTTCTCATCTATAGTACCCTCTTTTTCTCTCTTTGCAATGTCAACTCGCTTTTTTTCGAATTTTTATGATATATAATTTTCGTCATCTAATATGTTACTAATATTCACAGGCAACAAGACCACAAACACCTAGACATTTTTACATTTTTTTCTACTGTAGTAATACCTGTCGTTATCCATTTTTTCGTGACCTTGAAAACTCGTGCCCGTGTTTCAGATAGAGATAGAGAGAGGTGGGGGGGAATAGAGAGAGGGAGGAGAGGAAGGGAGATAGTGAAGATAAAAGATTGAATAATTGTGATAATGATAGGCAGTGGCGGCTCGTGATAAAGTAAAAGGGGGGACTGCAAGCTTCACACAACAGTAGGATACAAAATTTTTACCTACCTCAGGTATGAGTTGTAGTTGATGTTCACGGATTTCAGGGCATGGTAGTAGTGGTGGTGGTAGAAGGGATGGGATGGTGGGGGTGGTAGTGTTGGCAGTAGAGGGGATGGCTGAGGTGGTGATGGTAGAATTACAGTATTACTTGAAAATAAAGTCAGTACCGCTTGATTTGCCGCCGCCGCCCGCCGTCACTATGCACACCGTTTATACGCACTGGGGACGAGACTAAAAAGCTGGGGGACGAGACTAAAAAGCTGCACGGCTGCAGCTCCTGGCGTTCACAAGTGGCGCGGCGGCAGCAGACATGAATCGTACAGCAAATATGAAAGTAACTTACATTTAAGTCTGGTTTTAATGAAAATTCACTTAGTAACATATTGAAAATAACATATAATGACTTTTTATTATGATATATTTGTTAGTAGTGTATCAATTCTGCTGTGTCTCTAAAGACATCATACACCTGGCAGTGAGTGTCTGGGGGTGCTGCAGCTCCGCAGCCCTATGCCAAGAGCCGCCACTGATGATAGGAATATGTAAAAGCGAATTTTGGTGAGGAAGCCGTAAGAAGCCGGCTTCTTGCAGCTTGCGTTTTCTGTTAACTCGAGGCACTTTTAAGAAGCCGGCTTATTAATATATATTGTGGAAATGACTAGCATTGCGTTTAATTCAGTATGTTTATGAGAGAAGATGTGGTTGGATATGAGTTGAAGATGACAATTCGTCATTGTGTGCACATTCACCTTTTTTTGGCATTAAATCAATCAATCAATCGTCATTGTGTGGTTGTTTTGCTTACAGCTATCAGCTGTGATCGCCGAGCGGGCGAGCCCCGACAAGAAGCTGGTAACTGTCAGCCGTTCTGGCGAGGCACGCAAGCGAGAGAGAAGCCGACAGGTGTCGTGTGGGCAAGTGTCTGTAAAGCTCCCTTCACACATTCCATAATCGAACCACGATAGCGCCATCAATTTGATTATTGACGCTATCGTGAAATTTGACCACGATAAATGCAGACCACGATAGCCTCACAACAATGTCACGCTGCCTGTACGTATGTGTCATGACGTTCGTAAGACGGTCACGATGGAGTCATGACAGCTGTAAGACTACGTCACGAATGAAAAATCAACGGTCATTTTGTCGTCACGATAGAGCTACGATAACCAGACTGTGCCATGACGGTATACCATGAACGTACCACGATAGCGTCAAGAGTTAGCAACATGCCTCACACGTGGGTGTGTTGCCATGTTGATGGAGAAGGAAGGGGGGTAGAGTTGAAGGTGGGAGAAACAGGGGTGGGTACGTGTTGGTGATGGGTAAGGAGGGGAAACGGGGGAGGGGGGTTGTAATAAAGAAGGGGTGTTGGTGGGGAAACGGGGGGAGGGGGGTTGGGGAAGAAGAAGGCGTTATGATGGTGTTGGTGGGGGGATGTGAGTGGTTACAAGGGGGGGGTTGGCATCTCCACGTGCTTAGGGAGTAGGGGGTAGGAAGTAGGGGGAGGGTGGCATCTCCATGTGCTTAGGGAGTAGGGGGTAGGAAGTAGGGGGAGGGTGGTGTCACCATGTGGTGAGGGACTAGGCCCTAGGGGGTAGGGAGTCGAGGAAGGGTGGAGGTGAATGAGAAAGGGGGGGAAGGCGGAAGGGGGTGCAAGAAAGGGGGGGAAGGTAGGGATGAAAGCGCGCGTAACGGTTTCTTATCGTCACGATAGACATAAGACGATCACGGTAGTGTCACGAAGCTGCTACATAGATAACGATAGCGTCACGATAGACTTCCCAGCCAGCACCGGAACATGGGACCCATGTGGGCCCCATGTGGGCTACTATATGTGCCCCATGTGGGCATCTCACATGGGGCCCATATAGCTTTGTCCACGCGCACCGTGTGCGCCGCATGTGGACTGCCCTATATGGGTCCCAGGTGGGCTTAACATGGGACCTATGTGGGTCCCAGGTGGGCTTATGGGAACTATGTGGGTCCCAGGTGGGCTTATGGGAACTATGTGGGTCCCAGGTGGGCTTAACATGGGACCTATGTGGGCTTATGGGAACTATGTGGGTTCCAGGTGGGCTTAACATGGGACCTATGTGGGTCCCAGGTGGGCTTATGGGAACTATGTGGGTCCCAGGTGGGCTTATGGGAACTATGTGGGTCCAGGTGGGCTTAACATGGACCTATGTGGGTCCCAGGGGCTTATGGGAACTATGTGGGTCCCAGGTGGGCTTATGGGAACTATGTGGGTCCCAGGTGGGCTTAACATGGGACCTATGTGGGCTTATGGGAACTATGTGGGTTCCAGGTGACTAGACATGATTGATTTGATTTATATGCCTACACAATCAATCAATCAATTTTTTTTCTTCAAAATTTTGGAATTTTTTTCTTCAAATTTTTTTTTTTTCAATTTTTTTTTCTTCAATTTTTTTTTTCTACAACATTTGATTTTTTCAAAATTGTGAATGTTTTTTCTCAATTTTAATTTTTTTTGGATTGATTATAATCAATCCAAAAAAATCAAAATTGAGAAAAAAATCCCAAATTTTGAAGAAAAAAAAAAAATTAGAAGAAAAACAACAATTTTGAAAAAAAAAAATTGAATTTTTTTTTTTGAAGAAAAAAAATTCCAAAATATTGAAGAAAAAAAGCCAAAAATTTGGGCTAGACATGAGATATAGGTTGGATTCATATGGGTATTGTGTGGGCATGGCATTATATTAAGGTGGTTATTGCACATATTAATGATGCATTATTATTGCTAAAGGGCTAATTTGGACATAATAGTTAATATATGCTAAAGAAAAGTGAAAACCTTACAGATTTCAAAATGTGTAAGATTATAATTTCATTTTGTATATTAACTCTTTACAAAGCCCTTTAACAATATATAATAATGCACCTTACCTTTGATACCTTTGAAGAATCTTGCCCGTTATCGGCGGAGTTGAGGTGGTCCTCCACTCATTCCAGGTGTAGTATGTAGCTCCCTGTTCCTTGCCTCCAGGACCACTGAAGGTAAAGTGTTGTCATGGGAGCTACTGTAGCCTGGCGTGGGTGGTTGGTCTGGGATGTCAGCCAGCCACTTGTCAAGGTGATGTTTGAAGGTGTCCGTGGTGACGCCGTTAGGTCCCGAATGTGTCTTGGGGCACAATTGAAGAGCCGTACACCATTGTTGGGAGAAGCTGTGGTGTATGAGTGTTTGTAGTCCTTTAGAGGAGGCGCCTGTACTCTGTACATAGCACAGCCTGTCTCTTCTAGGGGTTTTGTTTTCCTCATGTATTTTGGAGCCAGACCCTCCAGATTTCAGACATAGATTATGATGTACCCTCTCGTCTGCGCTGCAGATAGAGGCCAGTCTGTGCAGCTCCCCCAGTAGTTGAGG
>JACEEZ010009020.1:140000-145000 GCA_016584305.1 Chionoecetes opilio
ACCGGGTCGAGCAGGGGAAGGTTTTAAGCCCACTTATGAGATGATCCGATCACTTTTGTTTTCTTGTTTTTTAGCAGCCTATTAGCGAGAATTGTGAAAAAAAGTGGGTTGCGAGAATTGAGGAAACCTTGATGTAGGGTGATGGGTAATGGGTGAGTGAATGGGTGGGGTGATGGGTAATGGGTGTGGGGTGATGGGTGAGTGAATGGGTGGGGGGTGATGGGTGATGGGTGAGGGAATAAGTGGGAGGTGATGGGTAGGCTAATGGGTGAGTGAATGGGTGTGTGGTGATGGGTAATGGGTGAGTGAATGGGTGTGTGGTGATGGGTAATGGGTGAGTGAATGGGTGTGTGGTGATGGGTAATGGGTGAGTGAATGGGTGGGGGGTGATGGGTAATGGGTGAGTGAATGGGTGTGTGGTGATGGGTAATGGGTGAGTGAATGTGTGGGGGGTGATGGGTAATGGGTGAGTGAATGGGTGTGTGGTGATGGGTAATTGGTGAGTGAATGGGTGGGCGGACACAGGTGGTGGGCCAAAGGCCCACCAATAGCCCTCCGCAGGAGCTAGCCAAAAAGTCCGCCCGGAGGGCGGCTTTGCGGCTAGTTAATATATAAAATCGTCTGTTGTTAGCCATAAAATTACGAAAAGTAGCTTAATATACCAAAATAGACTTTGGACAAGGATACTAAACAGGTCATATCTATAAAATATTACTTATATCCACTAAAAATTGTCTAATGGTACCCAAATTACAATGGAAATTACGTCCTGGATCTCAAGGGGTTAAACAAAAAGAAGAGAGGGAAGGTAAAGGGTGTCTTGGTGACCTACTTGAGGTACTCTAAACAGCAAAGGCGACCGGACACCCCTGCCGCCATCTTTTTCCCCAGCAGGAAAAACATCCCCACGGATTGACCAAAGGCCACATTTTTTACCCTAGTTAGTAAAATTCGTAGCGCCTCTACCCTCCCTCCCTCCACTCATTCTCTCTCTCTCTCTCTCTCTCTCTCTCTCTCTCTCTCTCTCTCTCTCTCTCTCTCTCTCTCTCTCTCTCTCTCTCTCTCTCTCTCTCTCTCTCTCTCACACAAACACGTAATATTGGAAAGTTATTATGCGTAAATACATAGATATTATTTCAGCAAGATTAGACAGAGAGAGAGAGAGAGAGTGAGACGAGACGAGATATGGATTTGAAGGTCAGATCAGGTCAGCTGCTACTCTTTTTCTCTCTCTCTTTATTCAATATCCTTTTTTCAACCTCCCTTTTCTCTCTTCTGTACTCCGCTGTCTTTCCGTGTGTTCCATTCCCTTTTCATAAACTCTCTTCTCTTTCCTCCTCCAGCATTTTGCACCTCTTATCATTTTCTGCAATCTTTCCTTATTCAGTTTTCAGCTTCCATTCTTGCCTTTCTTTCATATCCTTTCCCCGTGACTGGAGTGGGTGGTGATGGTGGTGGGAGCGGCGATGGTAGGGGAAGAGATTTAGAAGTTTTCCCAAGGGTGCTATACTCGTGCCGTCCCACACGCAACACCTGACTCCTTCTCTCTCTCTCTCTCTCTCTCTCTCTCTCTCTCTCTCTCTCTCTCTCTCTCTCTCTCAAACTGGCAAAAATAAGCGACAATAGGAGAAAGAGAGAGAGTGTGTAATGTGTGATAAGGGTCATCACCGCATCACCCTGCCACACCTCAACCCCTGCACATAGAAACATAAGAACACATACTAGATAAGAACATAAGAACACAAGAAAATAAGAAAATAAGAACATATGAACACATACAACACAAGTATATAAGAAAATAAGAACACATACAAGATTTCAGACCCCTGCTCGTTCACTAACCTAACCTGGCCATTGGTCAACCGGCCAACATAACCTAACCACATAACCTAACTCAAGATCAAGAACTACCGTAGATAACATTCGTTGAAAGCCCACTACCGAAATTTTAAGTGGACTCCTTTGGAAATCGCTACATTTGGGGAGGGCAAATTTGGAGAGGAGGAAATGTGGCAGCGCTGGAGGTAATTACTGACAGTTCACTGGACTTGCTAATCCGTATGGGATTACTGGGATTAAAGAAGCGTTGTAGTGACCTAGTCACCTACATGGTTGATAAATAGACACCCAGGGTTGATGGTTGGTTTATTGGAGACTGTGGACAGAGCTTGTGTGTGGTACAGTGGTTGAGCTCTAACTAACTCTGCCTCTGCACGAGGCTCTTTATAAAGGGGCCCCGATACTCAAGACCTGACACCTGACGCCTAATCCCTTAATGGGCAGTCGGCGAGATCATAGGTGATGTCGCTATGGAAAGTGGGAGGCGAGAACGAGGAGAAGACATTAAGAGAGGCGTGACCTGACGGGTAATTAACCAGGTGTGGTGTGACTCACCACAGTACTCTCCTTCCTCAAAAAAAAAAAAAAAATATTATACATATAAAACTTATGAAAAAAAAACAGAGGTGCCAAGTGCCGAGGTAATGTAGGTAGGGCAACTGTCCAGTCTTCACGTTGGAGCGGTAGCTGCAAGATTAGATAGGAGGTGCCGAGGGGAAGGGAATGCAGGTAGGGCGGCTGTCCAGTCTTCACGTTGCAGCGGTAGCTGCAAGATTAGATAGGAGGTGCCGAGGATCGCTGCTGCTGTGATTGCTGTCACAAGATCTGGAGGGAGGCTTGCGATGCAAGGTGTCTTCGTGGGAAAGCGAAGTGTCCAAGGCAATCGGCTCCCAAGATAGCTTGTGTTGCTATGCAGTACCCGTGCGTTGCAGGGCCTTGCTGGAGGCAGCGGAAGGCTGCAGGACGCAGCGTGAGGCAGCAGGAAGCAGCGTCAGGGAGCAGGAGTCAGCGGAGGACGAGGAGTAGCACGTGGCGGCAGGAGGCAAGGCGGCGGCGGGATGCGGTGCCCGTGCGTTGCAGGGCCTTGCTGGAGGCAGCGGAAGGCAGCAGGACGCAGCGTGAGGCAGCAGGAGTGAGGAGTAGCACTTTGGCGGCAGGAGACTGGGCTGATGGTGCCCTTAGATGGCTTCGTCAGGCGTAGCGTGGCAGCATGCTGGGCCGTGGGCGTGGGCGGCTAGTGGCGCTGGTGATGGTGACGGCGGCGAGGGGCAGCACCAGGGGTGGCGGCAGGGGCGGCGGCAGGGCTGGGTGGCAGGGCGTGGGACACTAGCCATAGGAGGGCGTGTGTGGGTGCGCTGAGATGGGTGGCGGCAGGGCTGGGCCGAGGTGAGCAGCGTGCCGTGGCGTCGTCAGGCATCGTGGACGGCAGGCGGCGGGATGCGGTACCCGTGCGTTGCAGGGCCTTGCTGGAGGCAGCGGAAGGCAGCAGGACGCAGCGTGAGGCAGCAGGAGCGAGGAGTAGCCCGAGGCGCCAGGAGGCAGGGCTGGGAAGACGGGTGGCGGTGGGCGTGATGGGGGGGGCGAAGGGCAGGCCCCCCCCCTGGGTGTGTCTGGTCACTCCGTTGGTCACCAACTGTAGTGACCTAGTCACCTACATGGTTGATAAATAGACACCCAGGGTTGATGGTTGGTTTATTGGAGACTGTGGACAGAGCTTGTGTGTGGTACAGTGGTTGAGCTCTAACTAACTCTGCCTCTGCACGAGGCTCTTTATAAAGGGGCCCCGATACTCAAGACCTGACACCTGACGCCTAATCCCTTAATGGGCAGTCGGCGAGATCATAGGTGATGTCGCTATGGAAAGTGGGAGGCGAGAACGAGGAGAAGACATTAAGAGAGGCGTGACCTGACGGGTAATTAACCAGGTGTGGTGTGACTCACCACAGCGTGATGTGTCTCGCTCGCCGAGACACAACCACACACTTTGCCTTGCCTTAACTTTGTCTGAGATCATCATGTTCTTATCATCATTCTTCTCTATTTTCTTATTCGTATTATTGTTCTTATTACTATTATTATCAATCTATTTATATCTATTATTATTATTATTATTATTACTATTATTATTATTACTATTATGAGAGATTTTAATGGTATTAAACTGAGAGGGTTTTGTCCTATTTCGCACTTTAGCTTAGGGGGTTTTGTCCAAGGGTTTTTTGTCCTAGGGGGTTTTGTCCAAGAGGGGTTTTGTCCTAGGGGGGTTTTGTCTGGACCCCGTGGCTGACGTGCTCCCATTCACCACCACCCTCAGACTCCGGCTGTGCAGAGAAGCTCTCTCTCTTTCTTTCTCTCTGTCCTCTCTCTCTCTCTCTCTCTCTTCATATCTCCCCCCCTTTCTCTCTCTCCCCCTCTCTCTCCCTCATTCCTTCTCCCCTCCCTCTTTCCCTTCCTCTCTCTCTTTCACTCCTTCACCCTTCCTCTCTCTCTCCCTCATTCCTTTACCCTTCCTCTCTCTCCCTCATTCCGTCACCACTCCTTCCCTTCCCCTCTCTCTCTCTCTCTCAAACTGGCAAAAATAAGCGACAATCGGAGAGAGAGAGATTGTGTAATGTGTGATAAGGACAGCGACAGAGTAAATAATGTGGAGAAGGAAGAAAGAGAGAGGAGAGGTGTGAATCGAGACGGGGGGGGAAGGGGGAGGCAGTGGGCAGGAAATAGACAGAAGGATGGAAGGATGAGGAGGAAGGAAGGGTACGTGCGAGGAGGCCGATTGATAAAAGGTGGGAGGGAGGGAACTTAAGTCGTAGTGTAGAGGAGGAAAGTCTTTTTAAACCACGTTATATTGTTTATTTTTTTGTATTAATTGTCTTTCTTTGTGTGGGTCCCTGGTTGTATTTTATTGTATGTATGTTATTTCTTATTTCATTGTCATATATTGAAAGACTTTATTCAATTAATAACTACCACGTGTAGGTCTCACGGCCTCTTGTAGCTTCCTTATGTTCTTATGTTCTTATGTAATATTTTCAAGCAACACACACAC
This sequence comes from Chionoecetes opilio, assembly GCA_016584305.1. Taxonomy (NCBI): domain Eukaryota; kingdom Metazoa; phylum Arthropoda; class Malacostraca; order Decapoda; family Majidae; genus Chionoecetes; species Chionoecetes opilio. Next base: position 144,886 of record JACEEZ010009020.1, read on the forward strand.
ATACACACACACACACACACGTGCACACACAACGAGGAAGGGAGTCGAGTGTCTACGGGCGAGATGGGGAGGGATTAGATGTAGGATTAGCACCAACCCCTCACAGCGCTGCATA